>OVAP01004488.1:0-14496 GCA_900406295.1 Aurinia saxatilis | reverse complement strand
GAGCAAGATGAAGGGGCTAAAGATCCCAAAGAATGGAGATATGAGCGCACTTTCTAGAAATATGAATGCTCATCACATGAGCAAGGTCCTACCGCCTCAGATGCTCAAACAGATTGGTGGCATGGGCGGTCTGCAGAGTCTCATGAAGCAAATGGGATCGAGCAAGGACATGATGGGAATGTTTGGTGGTGGAGGCAACTAGTTTCGTTCTTTCTTGCACAGACCAGACGTTTTTTGTTTTTGTTCCTTTCTATTGACTTTTAATCACAGTTGAAGAAACTACTTATATCATGAACCGTTAAGTAAATTTGTGTTGGATTAAGTAATTTCTTTTTATACTTATGAGAGCATTATAAACAATGGGGTCGGCCATCCTGATCTTTTTCTATGCGATAGCCTATAGGTTTATCATTATGTACTATGTAGGCTTGTTTTAGTTTGGGTCGATCATGTATTTCAATGGGTAAAAAAGTCTCAGTATTAGAGAGATTCGAGTTATCTGTTTAAGTAATTAAAAATAAACATATATAACATATTTATGAAATTATACAGAATTACCCACTAATTTTCAAAGTTATCCAATTTTTTCAAAACACTATCTTAACTTTCTAATTCCATATAGTTAAATGGATGATATCTTTCTAATACCTAAATACTATATAAACCTAATTCATATGTTGAAAAAAAAGAAGCTCTTGACCAGTCCCCCTAGTTTGTTTGTTAATAATGTAAAACAATCAATGCATTATAAACACTTTGGAATATCGCCTTAATAAGAAGGTTTACATCATTTGAATCGTCTGGTGGTAAATTCAAAATTGCTTAGTATAATAAGTTATATATAAAAAAAAAAATCTAACCATATCACATAATGAATTTGAGTATGAGTCTCCGAATTTGGTACGCTCCCTCCTCCTCAAATAGGGTTAATCGAACAACACGGTTATGTATAAGGGTTCTGATCATCTTTAAAAATCCAAGTCCTGCCACAAACACCAGTTTTAGAGGACCAAGTTCAGTAAAGTTACCTTAACGCCAAGAAGGGGTTGGGGTTTCCAACTATTCATGGCTCTAAAAGTAATCTCATCAAGAATAGCAAGAAAGTCTATTAAGAAAAATTGTGGAAATCACTGATAGATGAAATAGAAAGAACATAAGAGCAAGACTAGTATGATAGTGGTACTAATATTATGTTATGAAGTGTATTCTTTCTTTGTCATGATATTAACAGTTTTCTTATTAAATATTTCTAAAATTGACTAGTACAATCAAGTGGAGTAAAACGATTGGCCATGCCACATAATGAACCCGAATCTCTAGATTTGTACACTTTTTCTCTAAACAATGTATTTCTGACAATTTCACGTCTGTATTACTATATAATCTGTAATTCGTTTTTGTAATGATGAGAGATTTCAATTTAGTCAAAAATTTATGAAACTACCAATAAATATAAAATGTAACAAATAGAAATGTATTACTAATATTTGGTCAAGATTATGTTTCATAATTATGTTTCTTGGCGCAATATTAATAGATTTCATCTCGAACAATGACGAGTGGAGTAAGATGATTAGCGAGGCCACGTATCAAAAATCGACTTTCTAGATTTTGTAACGCTCCTTCAAACAATGTATTTTTGTTGACTACACGATGGTTATATTATATACCATATTTTAGAACATTGAAAGACTCCAATTCTAGGAAAGAAATTTAAGGAAATTACCAAAAGATGGAAAATGGAAAAAAAGAAAAAAGGCAAACAATTTAAAAGGTGTAGATTGAGAGAAACCTATAAATCTACAGTTGAGTGAGAATTTAAGGGAATTAGAAAATCAAAACTTCCCCCATCCATCTCTCTATATATTCAGAAAAGGGCCGTCAAAAAAAAGCTCAAAACCCTAAAACTGCAAAAAAAGTCCAATTCCGAAGTCGCTGCGTTTCGGTGCCGAGCTTTCTCCTAAAGCCCAATACCCTCTTCCTCAAAGCCTTCGATTTCTTCCCGCCGTTCCTCTCTCTGTGAGTACCAATCTCTCTCTCTCTTCTTCCTCCATTGAAGTATAACGATTGATTTCGATATGTATCTTTTGATTAATCGGAATCGTTTGTTTCTAGGTTTGTTATGTATTTAATTCGCCCTTTGTTCTTATGAGTTTTTGTTGAAAATTGGAATTCGATTTTGATTTTGATTCTCTGTTTTTCAGGACTATGGAATCTGAATCTCTTGATATGGTTGATACTGAATCGCCAATACTTGTTGATGATAATAACCAAGTGATTGATGATGCTGTTGTTGATGATACACAAATACAACGACCAGTTTCTAGGCGTAGGAAGAAGAAGTCTATGGTGTGGAACCACTTCACCACAGAGAAAACTGGACCTAACACTGCAAGGGCTTTTTGCAACCATTGTAAAAGGTCGTACGCTTACAAATCTGGTGATAAGACTGCAGGGACTAGCCACTTGAAGCGTCACATTGAGTTGGGTATTTGTCCAATGAGTCCAAAGACTGAGACGGAGACGGAGACGGATCAGGTCCTTCCACCCATCAAGAAACGTCGGAAGAATTCTCTTGCTAATAATGCTTCTTTTGGTGATGATGATAATGTTTGCAACCGTGAGATTGCAAAGATGATTATTATGCATGATTACCCTCTTCATATGGTTGAGCATCCTGGGTTTACTGGCTTTGTGCAGTCTCTTCGTCCTCAGTTTAGTTTGGCCAGTCTTCATACTATTCATGATGATTGTGTTGCTATGTTTTTGTCTGAGAAGGAGAAGCTTTTGGAGTTGATTGGGAAGGTTCCTGAGGCTGTTAATCTTAGTGTGGACTTGTGGTTGTCGAATCAATCAGTGGGTTATGCTTTTCTGTCTGGACAGTTTGTTGATAGAGACTGGAATTTTACTCGCCGGCTTCTGAATGTTTCGGTTGTGGCTTCTCCTGATTCGGATTTTGCTCTGAATCAACCTGTTGCGGCTTGCTTATCTGAGTGGAAGCTTGAGGGGAAGGTTTCAAGCATTGCTGTCAGCCAAGCGGTGGTAAGTAAAGCCGCCGTTGAGAATCTCAGAGGTTTCTTGTCTGACCGGAACCAGCATGTTATGAAGGGTCAGATGTTGATGGGGAAATGCTATGCTAGTCTTCTTAGCAGTATGGCGCAAGATTTACTCAAGGCTGAGCAGCTTCAAGCATCCATAAAGAAAGTCCGAGCTAGCATCATGTATGTTAAAACCAACGAGACTTGTGGAGACAAATTCGATGAATTGAAGAGAATGTATCCAACCAATTCTTCTTCCAGAGAACTTCTTATTGACAACCAAAGGAGATGGGACACAAGTTACAACATGTTGCTGGCTGCTTGTGAACACAGACAAGTGTTTTCTTATTTGGAATGCCATCCTGAGTACAAAATATCAATGTCTCCTGAAGAATGGACAAAGATTGAGAGTCTCTGCTCGTGCTTGATGGTTCTTTATGATGCAGGTTATGCATTGACTGGGCCGAGCCTCTTGACATCAAGCGATTTGTTTAATGAGATGAAAAATTTTCAGCAAGGGCTGAACCACGCAGCCACGTGTGAAGACCCTGATGTCAGAGACCTTACAAACCAGCTGAGGGAGAAATTCAACCTGTACTGGAGAGAATGCTATCTGGTTTTGGCGGTTGCGGTGGTATTGGATCCTCGGTACAATATGGAGCACGTTAGGAAAACTTTCCTTGATTTGTATGGTGAAGCTGCAGAAGAGTTGATCCAGACTGTTGATGAAGCCCTCCTTGGTCTGGACATCATATACAGTGAAATGAACATGAATCTGAACCTGCTGGAGGATTATGAAGCAGAGGTGGCTCAGGAACCTCAGTTCCATCAAGATGTGCCTAAAGATGCCAATACAGGGAATGATCAACTAGGTGATGAGACAAGTCCACAAGTAGAGGAAACCATAGAGTCACATCAAAATGAGGGACAGCTTAATGAAGAGAAACAGAACGTGGTAGAGCAAGAAGATGGAGCGAGTGAAGAGAGACAGCTAGGTGATGAGACAAGTCCACAAGTAGAGGAAACCACAGAGTCACATCAACATGAGGGACAGAAGGTGGAAGAGCAAGAGGATGGAGCGAGTGAAGAGATACAGCTAACAGAAGAGGACCAGAAACGTGGTGATGATACTCAAGCAAATGTGATAGCAGAGGAAGACCACGTGTTGTTTCCAGCTGATGAACTTCTCGACGATGGGGATACCCTCCAGGGCCTCCACACAGTTGGAGATACAATGTACTTTGGGTTTGACGAATCAGAGTTGTCAAATCTTGAAACGGAGCTGGACGCGTACCTGAAAATTCCTCTGATTCCCAAGTCTGGAGACTTTAACCTTCTTAGCTGGTGGAAGGACAACAGAGAAATCTACAAAAGCCTCTCAAAGATGGCTGCAGATTTTCTCACTGTCCCCTTTTGCACCGTCTCACCAGATTCTGTATTCGACACAGAAGTGAAGAAGATGGACGATTACAGGAGCTCTCTTCCCCGTGCAACCTTGGAGGCTCTCTTGTGCACCAAGGACTGGTTCAAAAACAAAAACAAAACTTCATGAATGTTCTTGATGCTTTAATTCTAGTTTTTTTTTTGTAGGGTTCTTTAGCTTTGGTTTTTTAGTTTTCAAAACAGTTAACATCTCATTAAACCGTAAGGAATTTCGTTTTAAACCCAATTCTCTCAGTTGACTTGGCAGTATTTGACCTTCTGGTCCTTTCTGTAGCACCTATTTACATACTTAACAGATGAAAATGAATCACTGAGATGAGAACTAAATGTTATTTTGTTGGGGTCTAATAGTATTGTAATTGTTTCTACTCTTGCTCAGAATCTAAGTAGATCTGTAGATGGATTCTGTATCAATCATATGGGTAGGTAGTGAAGTATCTGTGGTGTTGACATCATCACTAATGTATTTATACCAAGGTTTACGTTGTTGTCCAAGAGTGGAACTCGTGCTATTTAAGTGTAGACACCAAGTAGGTGGTTTTATGATAAAAAAGAGTAGAGACCATTTGACTTGAGTGGTTGAGTAGTGACCACTAAAAACACACTGCACAGAGCAAAAAAGTATTTGGAACCGTTGATAATAAAATAACAAAAAGAAACAAAACGAAATCGGACAAAAGCCCACACACACATACTAGTCCCCACCACTCGATAGTGACACGTGCCGGAATCTCAACCATCATCTTGTCTTGGTCTAATTGCA
The DNA here is from genome assembly GCA_900406295.1 of Aurinia saxatilis. Lineage (NCBI taxonomy): Eukaryota > Viridiplantae > Streptophyta > Magnoliopsida > Brassicales > Brassicaceae > Aurinia > Aurinia saxatilis. Next base: position 9,252 of record OVAP01004488.1, on the reverse strand, counting down.
TGAAGGTCTCAAAAATCACATGTATCGTCTCATTAGAGAGAGAGAAAAATTAAAACGATTTTGGCGTTAGCGAGAAGGAGAGGCCAGGATTGGTTTTGAAATCCCAAAAAAAAAAAAAAAACTTGTAAAAACCCAAAAACCAAAAATCCTTATCTTATTTTTTTTATATCCTCTCTTTGTCACTCTCTCGAGGCTCTTTGCTCTGCTTGGAATCTCCGCTTCAAGGTTCGTATTCGTGTGTCTCGTTGCTTCACTTGTTACAAGATTGTTAATGGGTTTTCTTGTAATCATCTAACTAATCATTACGTATGTGTGTTTGTACCAAGGAAGGATTCGATGGCACCGAGGTCGAGTAACAGAGGGAAATCAAACAGAGGGAAAGGAGAGAAAAAGAAGAGACCACCATCATCATCTGAAGAGAAAGTGTTGGCACCGAGTTTGGTGGAGATCACAGTCACTACTCCTTACGAAACTCAAGTTACACTGAAAGGAGTATCTACTGACAGAATCATCGATGTGAGGAAGCTTTTAGCATCTGATATCGAAACTTGTCATTTCACCAACTACTCTCTCTCCCATCAGGTTTTTACTTCATTTTCTTACCTCTTATAATCAAAGAACAGTATAATATGTGACTGATATTGGTTTGGGCGATATCATGTATAGATCAAAGGTAATAAACTGAGTGACAACATCCAAGTGGTCTCTCTCAAGCCTTGTCTTCTTCGTATGATACCAGGTACAGTAGAAATTATAATATATAGTTTTTCCTCAACACCCACCACCACAGTTATTCTAAAATGTCAGTGAGATATGGGCAATAAATCATACTTTAGTTCTCAAGTATTTGGTATTACACTTTACCCTTAGAGTTTGTGTTATTTACGGTTTGTGCCATTTTTTACAGAGGACTACACAGAGGAAACCCAAGCTTTGACTCAGGTACGGAGACTACTAGACATTGTAGCGTGCACCACCGGATTCTCCCGCAAATCCGTCGTCGGAAATGGAACTCCGGCGCCGGTGGAGCTCGACATGGTCGGTATCAACCCTGCGCCTAAGCTCTCTGAGTTCTACGAATTCTTCGCCGTTCCTCACGTCTCTCCTCCGATTCTCAGTAAGTTTTTTTCATAACTGATTGCGATTTTGAAGAATTGGTTTCTAGTAGCTTCCTTGTGTGATTATGTTTAGATATGGAGAAAGTCGATGAAGCTGGAGACAAGCGTGCTTGTGACTATTTTGGAATTAAGGTTAAGATTTGCAATGGGAAGATTATTCATGTGGTTGCTTCTGTGAAAGGCTTCTTCGCTGTTGGGAAGCAGCTCTCGTATTGCCATTCTCTTGTTGATTTGCTTCAGAGTGTTAGCAATGCTTTTGCCAAGGTGAAGAAGCTATATTACATTTATGGCATTGTATTGAGTTATCCTGAACAAATTCATGTTCCACTCGAAAACTTACTTTATATTGTATTGGGAAATTGATGTAGGGATATGAGTCTCTGATGAAAGCTTTCACTGAACGGAATAAGGTGAATGTTGTTTCTTTTGTTGCTCTATTTCTTCGTTAGTGAATAGGATTCTGTTTGATGTTTTTAACGATTTGGAGTTTTTCAGTTTGGTGACCTCCCTTATGGATTACGCTCAAACACATGGCTTGTAGCTCCTTCTGTTTCTGAGTCCTCTTCAACTTTTGCTGCTTTACCAACTGAGGATGAAAATTGGGGCGGGAATGGTGGAGGTCAGGGGAGAGATGGTGAATATGATCTTCGACCTTGGGCCGCAGAGTTTGCTGTATTGGCTAAGCTTCCTTGCAAGACTGATGAGGAGAGGGTTATCCGTGATAAGAAAGCTTTTTTGCTTCATAGCCAGTTTATCGATGTCTCTGTTCGAAGAGCTGTAAGAGCCATTTGCGACGTGATTGTTACTAATCAACACAAAAATGGAAGTGCTGACTTCCCTGCAGGCTCCATCCTTCGTGAGGATCGTGCTGGAGATTTGTCTATTGTTGTTAAGCGTGATCGAACCACCCTTGACACAAAGCCTGAAGCGACATTTGAAAATGAAGCATTTGCTCTATCATCTAAGGAACTTGTTGAAAAGAATCTGCTAAAAGGGATAACAGCTGATGAGAGTGTAATTGTTCACGTAAGTGATTTCTTGTGCTTCTCTCAGCTACTTACATGCCAATGGTATAGGTCATTTAATTACTTATGCTTTACGATCATCCTTTAGCTCTATTACCATAATCAAAGTAATGATGTTTTCAAAGGGAGGTCCTAAAGTGAAAATCTGGTTTCTTTGTTCTTACATTCACCTCTAAGAGTTTCTTTATGAACAGCATTTTGATATGATGTAAAAAATGACTGTTTGCTCACTACACGGTTCTTGTAATCATCACTATCACCTGTTTTTTTATGATGACTGCTTAGAGTTGCAATCTTCCACAATATATTTACTTTTCAGTTTTCATGCATCTATGGTCTCTTAAAGATTATACCAATGAAGAATAAATTTTTCAGGATGCTCCAGCTTTAGGCACGGTTATTGTAAGGCATTGTGGATATACAGCGGCGGTAAATGTCAAGGGTGAAATTAAGAAGAAACGGACTGATATCCGTGATATTGTGATCGATGACCTGCCGGATGGAGGAGCTAATGCTCTTAACCCTAACAGGTACCGTGCACTCAAGTAGATTGTACACGTTTGTTTTAATTTTTGTACTTTGTTGTGCGCCTCTTTTGATTTTATTACTTTTTGAGTAACAATTTGTTAATTGAATTTATCAATGGTTATTTCTGGCTGTATCTGTAACATCATGGTACTGTGTAAAACTAGGAATAGAGTGACCGTTAAAAGAGATAACATCTTTAACAAAAAAAAGTAACAAGCTTCCTCACAATTTATTTTCATTTGCTATGAAAAGACAAATAATTGTGTCTGCATCTAACTTGTTTTTTTCCTCCTTCGTTGATAACTTTATTGCAGCTTAAGGTTTCAGTTTCACAGGTCCCATAGTGTTGAAACATCAGTTGGAAACCAGGCTTCACAGTATGATTCAGATGGTTTAGAGTCTTTCAGATGTATCATACAGGAGTTAGTAAAAATTAACTTAACGAAGTTAGAGGAAAACAGGGCATCGTCCGGAAGGCCCATCAGATGGGAGCTCGGTTCATCCTGGGTTAAGCATCTACAAAAGGTAGTAAAGGAAAACGTCGGTGGAAAGTCTGGAACTAATGATGAGACTGAACATGCAATTAAAGGTTTAGGAAAACAGTTTAAAGTTCTAAAGAGCAAAGATAAGAAATTAGATAAGATAACTACGGTGAAGGAAAAGCAAGAAGATATCAGACTCAGCGAGATAAATGGAAAGGCTGATATAGGGCAGAAAATCATTGGTGAACAATTTGAGACTGACCTGAAGGAACTGCTTTCTGAAGAAGCTTTCTCTCGCCTGAAAGAAAGTGGAACTGGTCTCCATTTAAAGGTTACCTTTTCTTCTAATGTAAACTTTTAAGATAAGAGCATAAGTTATCTAGGAAATGAGTTTTCCTCCCTTCTCTCTTTCGTTTATGTATGATTACCTTTTTGTTATCTGATGGAGATGGTAGTGCTTACTAGAAGTTTTTTCGTGATACAGTCAAAAGAAGAGCTTACCAAGATGGTATATGAATACTATGATGAAGTTGCTTTGCCAGGGCTGGTATGTGTTTAGTCAGATAACGAATATAAATTCCTGAAAGTATCTAAAACCAGACTATATCAAGGTATCATTGTATTGTTTTATTAGGTAGCAGATTTTCAGTCACTGGAGCTTTCTCCAGTTGATGGTCGCACAATGACCGATTTCATGCATACAAGAGGGCTCCAAATCCGTTCTCTAGGCCATGTGGTAAGAATTCTTCACCGAGTCAATAGGGCCTTTCTTGTAGCCAAAATTATTTTGATTTTGATAGAATAAAGCTAGTTTGCTGATCTAAAGAGATTTTGTTGAGCTCAGAAGTAGCTTATGATAGAAAGTTGTTAATGAGTATTCTGGTCCACTTATGAATCAGGCTAAACTTGCTGAAAACCTTCCTCACATACAGTCCCTCTGTATTCATGAGATGATTATGAGAACTTTCAAGCATCTTCTTAGGGCGGTTATTGCATCTGTCAATAATATGGCTGAGCTGCCTGTGGCAATAGCTGCTTCATTAAATTTCATGCTTGGCCGCCATGAGTTGGACGGGAGTGATAGGATCCCCAGTGAAGAATATTGTCTCAGGTTGCAGTGGCTACAGAAATTTATCTCCAGAAAGTTTGGTTGGATACAGAACGATGAGTTCAAGCATTTGAAAAAGAATTCCATTCTCCGAGGACTTTGCCAGAAGGTAAAATAGCTGTGTTAAAGTATTGCTGCTTGTATAAGAATTATAGTTCTCCGTTCATGCTTTTACAGGTTGGGTTAGAACTAGTTCCAAGAGATTATGATTTCGATTCTCCAAACCCCTTTAAGAGCTCTGACATTTTTGGCTTGGTACCTGTGTGCAAGGTTAGTCTCTCTCTCCATGATTCCATATTAGCTTGACTAAAAGCGGATAGATCACAATCCTTTATTTATCTACGGCTGCCTGAACCTTGATCCGTAAAGACATAGTTCAAATGCTAGATGATAATCTTTATGATATATGTTCATTTGAACAGAATGTGCTATGTGTTTCATCTGATGGAAAGGCCCTCTTGGAGTCATCAAAAACTGCTCTTGACAAAGGGAAACTAGACGATGCTGTCAGTTATGGGACAAAGGTACTGATTCATTTGATAGCCACGTGTTATTCTTGCTTTAACCAACTGATCATCCAGGAGATGTTGACTTCTTGCATTTTCTAGGGCTTAGTCAAGATGATTGCTGTCTGCGGGCCTTATCATAAATATACTGCTTGGGCATACAGCCTTCTCGCAGTTGTACTGTACCATACCGGCGATTTTAACCAGGTATCATCATTTCTCATGTTCTTCCAACATGGCACCTTTGCCTATCTGGTCAACTAACAATTAGAAAGTTTATAGGTCTGATGTTCTCTTTCTAGGAAATGTAATATAACTTTTTCCAATCTCATTTCCAATTTTTAACCAAAAGAAAAACCCGGGATATAGAAATGAGAAGCACTGTTATCGCTGATATTTTTATCTCCTCTTGATCAGGCAATTATATATCAGCAGAAGGCTCTAGATATAAATGAGAGAGAACTTGGTCTAGACCATCCCGACACTGCAAAAAGCTATGGAGACCTTTCTGTATTTTATTTTCGTCTTCAGCACATTGAATTGGCACTAAAGTAAGTGATGCATGGTCATCTCTTATATTTATATAGATCACTAAAGGTGGAACTTTACTACTTTGCTTTTCTTTCACCTGTGTCTTGTTGTCTTGAAATGAGTTATCTTCCAACCTTTCCTCTGATTGACTCCTTGTAAATGCTATTTGCCATCTTATTAACCCGTTCTATTGTCATCTGCTTATAGATATGTGAACCGTGCTTTGTATCTTCTTCATTTCACTTGTGGGCTATCTCACCCAAATACTGCTGCCACATATATTAATCTGGCTATGATGGAAGAAGGCGTAGGGAATGTTCACCTAGCTCTAAGGTACCTGCATGAAGCTCTAAAGTGCAACAAAAGATTGCTAGGAGCTGACCATATCCAGGTTCCTCCCTTATCTATCTGATTACCAGTTTGCGCTATTCACAAACTAATCAGTGCTTTCATGTTTTACTTTTTCAGACCGCAGCAAGCTATCATGCAATAGCTGTGGCTCTCTCTCTCATGGAAGCATTTTCCTTGAGTGTGCATCATGAACGAACTACACTTAACATACTCACAGCAAAAGTTGGACAAGATGACATTCGTACACAGGTGACTGATTTGCTCCTTGTTTTTAGTATATTGCCTGAACTGCACTTTCTTATTTTGTTAACAAATCGTGGTTCCCCAATTCTGTCATAATTTGTTCTGATCACATTGAGGATTAGGAATCATGTAATGAGTATTTATGTTTTTACTATCGAAGTAGCGAAGTGAATGTTTTGAACTCTTACATATGCATGTTTTGTTGTTTTCTTCCTTTTGTCTCTCACAGGATGCTGCTGGGTGGCTCGAGTATTTTGAAGCGAAAGCCATAGAGCAGCAGGAAGCAGTCCGAAATGGAACCCCGAAACCTGATGCTTCCATCGCAAGCAAAGGCCACCTTAGGTACTATAATGGAAACTCCCAGAACAAATAAAGGAATATGGTAATTATATCATTGGCACCAAAGTCCGACCTTTCTTGCAGTGTATCAGATCTCATGGACTATATAAGTTCTAATCCAGACACTAAAGGAAGTGTTGTTCATAGGAAACAGCGTCGTGCAACGGTACAATGCCTAAACTTCTAATCCTTATCTTGTTCAGGTCGCTCAATTGTTTAGAACTTTTGCCTGATATGTTCAACTCTAGAAGTGAATTGAAAAGAAAACTTGTGAGCTATCTTTTTATGAAAAGAGGAAACTATATTTCCCTCCATGTCTTTTTTTAAACAAAAATTTCTCTGTTTTAACAGTTTTTACTCGATAGAGAAAAATATTTGTTGTTTAAAAATTTTGAATAGTGTCTTTTTATCAGAAAATTATATATATTATTAGTAACTAAATTTTATAATTAGGAGAATAACATTATAATATATAAAAGTATCTTTGTACTGAAAGCATATTTATATAATCTATGCGAAATCAAATTCAATGAGTAAGCTTCGTAACAACTTGATTTTTTATTTTGAGATAGAAGCCCATTAACTGACGATCCATAATATCACACTAACACATAGATGATATGTTTTTTTCTTAGAGCGAGTTGATTTTGAAATAGAAGCCCATTGACTTACGATCCATCAAGAATTTTTACTTTTATTGTTGGCAATTGATTTTTCTAAAAGCGACGTCATCTATTATAATGTAAACTCTGCATTTTATTGCATAAACTAGGTAATTCATCCGTATCTGGTCTTTCTTTTACCAAATCATCAAAAAATTCTTGTTGAAAAAAGAACTAACTTTATATTTTTTGTAAAATTGATTTTTCTGAAAACTACTTCATTTCATTGTAATTTAAACAGTGTGTTTTATCATTTAAATAGGTGATTCATCCGTATCTTGTCTTTTTCTTTTCACCAAATCATCAATAAATTCTTGTTGAAAATAGAACTAACTTTATATTTTTTCTAAGATTGATTTTTCTAAAAACGACTTCATTTTATTATAATTTAAACTAGATGATTTATCCATATCTTATCTTTCTTTTACCGAATCATCAAAAAATTCTTGTTGAAAAAAGAACTAACTTTATATTTATTCTAAAATTGATTTTTTTTTTTTTAAACGACGTTATTTCATTATAATTTAAACAGTGCGTCTAATCGCTTAAACTAGGTGATTACTCCGTACATTGTCTTTCTTTTACCAAATCATCAAGAAATTCTTGCTGGAAAAGGAACACTTAACTTTCTTTTAAAATTTTTTTTTTTTTTTAAATGGCGTCGTTTCTTTATAATTTAAACGGTGCGTTTTATTGCTTTAATTAGGTGATTTACCCGCATCTTGTTTTTCTTTTACCAAATCATCAAGAAATTCTTGCTGAAAAAGGAACACTTAACTTTCTTTTTTTTTGAAAATTGTTTTTCTAAAACGACGTCGTTTCTTTATAATTTAAACGGTGTGTTTTATTGCTTTAACTAAGTGATTTATTCGCATCTTGTTTTTCTTTTACCAAATCATCAAGAAATTCTTGCTTTTTCTTTTTTTTTTAAAAAATTGTTTTTCTAAAACGACGTCGTTTTTTTATAATTTAAACGGTATATTTTATTGCTTTAACTAGGTGATTTATCCGCATCTTGTCTTTCTTTTACCAAATCAGATTTACCAATATTATATGCTCCTTAGTATATTAAGAAATGTTTTTTCTTTTTTTGTCGAATTAAGAGATGTTTAAATCACAAATTTTGTTTCCGTCTTAGTGATGTTATATAAATTTTGTATTTAGATAACAATTTGTATTCTAGTGTAGATAAGGTATATATTTAAATTTGGGTGCGGAAAACTCATCTCTTAAAGATGTTAAAGTGAAACAATATATATTAAATATTGTAGTAAATGTATTGAAACAACGAGATGAATGTATTACTTCTAGGATTTCCTGTCAATGGTTTTGTGACATTACTTGTATTTCGACAGGTATTCCAGGTAAATGATAGTATTGCGTCAGCTGATGATACTACCGATAGTGATGCTTCACGGAACGAAGTGGCAGAGGAAGCAAATGCCAGTGAGAGTAGGACCCAAGTAAATGATACTAGTGCAGTTGTTGAGGAGGTCAAAATAGAGAAAGCTGATATTGTAGCGCACAGGCCAAATGTGGACAACCAAGCTGTGGAAGACTCAACTTCAGATGAAGGCTGGCAAGAGGCTTACTCAAAGGGGAGATCCGGGAATCGTGCTGGAAGGAATTTCAGACAAACACAACAGCCTGATACTATGAAAAAGAGGATGTCGAATCTCAATGGGAGACAGGATGTTCAGCAACAGTATATATCTTCTTCCTCACAGAAAACGACTCTTAGACCCTCTGTCTCTAACAGGTCTTTGAAGAAAGAAGATATAGTTGTCAGTGCAAATACGATTAAGCCACGGGTAAAGGCTTCTGGTTCTGCTGCTATGAGCAGTACTACTTTTGCTACAAAGTCCCTCTCATACAAAGAGGTTGCTTTGGCACCACCAGGTACAGTTCTGAAGCCAATGCTAGAAAAAGTAGAACTGGATTTGGAATGCACTGAAACTCAGATATACAGGACTTCAAGTGAGTCAACTGGAGCAGAAAGCAAGTCTGACATTGTAATGTTGGATTTGCCAATCGAAGCATCAGAGCTTCCATGTGAAAAACAAGAATCACAAGCAAGGGTTGAGTTAGTAGAAAAAGTAATTTCAGAGTCTGAAGGGGATATGGGGTCCGGTCGTGGGCAAGAGGCTTCTGACAAAAGCAGGAGAAAGCTGTCTGCCACCGCAGAACCTTACAGTCCTGGAAGTTTCCTGGTTACTGATCCGCAAAGCTCAACCGCAACAACAGGTAACATCCAGAGTGTGGTTGCAGAATCTAGTTCCGGGGCTGGAGTTTCATGTGGGAACCACTCAAATGAAACTGGAAAGCCAAGAACCATGAATCCAGATGCACCAGAGTTTGT
>OVAP01004487.1:0-14498 GCA_900406295.1 Aurinia saxatilis | reverse complement strand
ATATGTTTTCGAGGGGGAGGATATAAATGAGCATGGTTGTACTCTTTTTTCTTTATCATGGTTTTTATCCCGTGGGGGTTTTCCATGACAAGGTTTTTAACGAGGCAACAAAACATGTAACTGATTGACACATAAGGAGGAATGGTTAATTATAAATGATACGTGAAAGTCTATCATATCCCCAAAGTATTGATGATGCATAAATGAGATCGAAGATTAGAAGACTTATTTACCAAGGCGCTTTGAGGTTCTACTTTCAAGAAACTGTGTCATCAAACTGGACTTCGTTGTCTCAAATTTCTGAAGTCATGTACTCATGAGGGGGAGTAAAAGCGAATATTTGAATTCATATACTTATGAGGGGGAGCATAGGCGTGCTGCACTCTTTTTCCCTTAACCATGTTTTTTTCCACTAGGTTTTCTTGGTAAGGTTTTTAATGAGGCAGCATCTTACGCGCATTAAATATTAGTGTTATGTAATACTGGTCATCCAAGGGGGAGTGTTATGAACTCATTTGTGGATGCCCATTATAGGGCCCATTAGCCTAAACTCATGTAGGGATTGAACCTAAACCATAATCGTGTAACCTATATAAGGCTTGCATCTCTTATGGAATAAACACACAACTACATTATTCATAACAAGAACATCATTATCTTGAGAACAAAACTAAAAAAAGGAAAATTAACACATACCCGCATATCAACCACTAGTATTATTATAAACACTTAAGTAGAGTAAACTTTTTAAGCTTGCATGGCCTCAAAGTCCTTCTAGATATCCTTGCTGTTTTTTTTTTTTTTTGTAGCATAGCATGCCCTCGCTTTTTTAAAACGGGATGTATTTCACATCATCCTGTGTTATACCGGCCATTTTCAAAACATGCGATTTGGCACAATATGTCGGCATCAGCTATATGGCACTTATCAAATCTGTTTGGGTATCTATTGCAGGGTAATATATCATGTCGAGCTCGAGTATATCCATCTTGTATTCCTGATGCAGTAGTGTTTAGTTAATAAGAACTATTCAAATAATGTTGAGTATATCAATACTTTAGAATTGCCTAAGTTTTAATAACAAGATAAAACACACATTTTTTATAAAACACTTACGGTTTTGGTTTCAATTGTTTACAAAATAAAATTTTACCATTCGCATTAAGAGTGATTTTTTGCCAAAAAATATTGCTATGGTCGAATGCATTTACAAACGTTAAGAAATTTTTAAAATGTAAATTTTAACTTAGCTGGATTTACTGTTAATATATATATATATATATATATATATATATATATATATATTATTTATTGTCAAATTATGTGAAAAGAAAAAAACAAAATGGAGTTTAACCATATATATACCCATTTTTCATAACCATATATATATATATATATACACATAATTAGGTGTAACACACTCTAGTGAGATTCTTGTATTATGAATCTATGATATAACATTACCTATTGAAAACAATAGGAAAATCACAAAACAACATCATGTGCAATGATGACCATTTTTCCTTGCTTTTTTTTTTCTTCCTCTTTATCAGGTTTTCTTTGGTTGTAGATGTAATGATTTATGACCAAAAAAGAAAGAAAGAGATGTAATGATTTAGGTAATCCATCAATTGGTTGTTCTATATATAGTTTTTTGCTAAAGAAAAAACATATATACACAAGGTAATCCGTAAAGAAAGCCTAATTTCTTTGACTATCCATGAGATCCCCTTTGCATTTGGTTGGAATTAGATAAATTTCCGTGCGTTCGTGTGGGATAATATATGATAGAGAAATTCCTTAAAATACCATCATTTGGAGTAGTAGTTCCAAAAATACCACTAAAAATTTTATTTTCCAAAAATACCACTAAAAGTTTATGTTTCCCAAAAATAGCACAAATATTAAAAATAATTTTAAAGGTTTTGAATTTATTTATTTTTGTTCAGGTTAATTATTTTATATTTAGGGTTTAGTTTTGAAGGGTTAGGGTTTATTTCTGAGGGTTTAGGGTTTATTTTTGAATGTTTTAAAATTAAATAAAATTTAATGGTATTTTGGAACAATCAAAGTATTAGTGCTATTTTCGGAAAATAAAATTTTTAGTGGTATTTTTGGAACTACCACTCCAAATGATAGTATTTTGGAGATTCTCCCTATATGATATCATTCTAATTTCAATTGATTAGAAATAACGTATAATTTGAAAGTAAAAAAAAAATCGTGATTTATATTATTATTCTATTTCGTTAATAGTTTATGGTGTTATAAACAATTCTCACTAATGTATATATCATAATTTCTTAATCATAAACGACATTATACCCAAATTTGGGATTTGAAATCTAAAAACAAATACAACGTGCTATCATAAAACTTTTCTATTTTTTAAAAAATACATACATTGATTTCCATAAATATAAATTAAAGATAAATGCGAATATATTATTGTTAAAAAAAACTATACCCTAATTTGGAATTTATAAACCCAAACAAAAAGGGGAAATTGCAACATTTGTACCCTTAATGAATTTGAAAAGCAATTCTAGACCTCATATCACACATTAAGCAAAAGTGACATTTTTTGTTGTGAATTATCAGTTTTGCCCTCAATGAACAAACAAAAAACATGTTATGTAACTGACCTTTTTAGCCCCGCAATGACAGTAGACTTCATATGTAGTCTACTATGCATGACACAGACTTCATATGCAGTCTATTACGTAATTATATTTTAAATTTTAATTATAAATTTTTAAAATTAATATAAAATATTAAAAATATACATCACAAAATAGGCCATTTTTCATCTATGTAAAAAAAAATTGCACAAAAATGAATCAATTTAAACTTACAAAGATAATTTAGGTTCTAAACTAATTTTGTGAAAAATAATTTACAAATGTAGACTGCGAACGAAGTCTGCAGTTCAAAATAATTCAATAGGCGGGAACTGAAATTTATTTGGTGGGAAAATACCCACCCTATGAAATCTAAACATTTATGTAGACTTCGTTTGCAGTCCGCTACATAGTAATATTTTAAATTTTAATTACAAAATTTACAAAATTAATCTGATATTTATAAAAATATACCTAACAAAAAAGAGATTGTCATATATGTAAAAAAAAAAATTGTGCACAAAAAACCCAGTATTAGTAATTAAAACCATATACATGAAATCTGAAATTCAAAATGGGTGCAATATAACCAAACCAAAATCAAACCAAACCAAAACCAAACCGAATAATATCATCAAAACCAAACTTTAACCAACATATAAATATAAATTTGCAGACCACTTTTAACAAAAACCTAATTTTATGCGTCCTCTAAAATTCTCTCAAATCCTCTCTCGCCGTCTTCCTCTTACACTGTTTTCGACCAAATCAGCGAACCGTGGATTACCCAAGCTCCAAGCTTGCCACTAGAGTCCATCCGATATCCTTGCATCGAGCGGGTGTTGTATAGAAGTGTAGTTAATCCTTTTTTTACTCTCATTTCATGTTTTTCTGTAGGATGTATTCTGCGCTCTAATCATCCTAGTGATTATTTTGCAGGCAAAGACACCCAAAAAGCTGGAGGAGTGGTTATGAATCGTCCCTCTTCGTAGGTGCTATCATTTTCAATCAATTTCAATTTTATGGATGTTATCTGATTTTGTTTCTTCGTTATCTTGTCACTGATTTTTCTTTTTTCTTGTTTGGCGGATCTCCAGATCTAGATTATCACGAATCCAAGCTTCTTTCATAGCCAAATGTTCTTGGATACCCAGCAGAGATAATATTCTTAGAGGAACATGTATATCTATACTCTCTTTTCACTCCTTTTTTCCGCGATATGGGTTGTTTTTTGTAAAACTTGAGAAATTATTTAAGGATGCAAATTTATTTACTTAAAAACAGATGTTGACAGGAGCCCTGAAGGTTAAACCCACAGCCAGCAACATTGTTCCAACAAAAGGTAACGTCTTATTATAGTTAAGTGAAACAAAGGTCTCAGTTTTGGCAGCAAACACTGAAACTTTGGTATCTTTTTTCAGTAGCTCGAAAGTTTATGTGTGTGTCCTGTTAATATTCATGGCAGTTTTGGCATTCTTCCGCACACTTTCATACCGTGGTAAGTTTATTGCCTTATACAGTGTTGGTTTTTAGAATTGATGGTGTTGTGTATTAAAATTATGCTACTTTGTAGTCTTTATAGTTTTCTATGGTGTATCATTGCTGTTAGATAATGAGAATACTTTGTATGTTACATCAGTGCCTTACCATCTCCTGTTATAATAATTGTTGTAGCAACCAGCCTCTTCGAGATCCTTCTGGAAGTAAGGACCAGAGGACAAAACTGCCAAGACTGCTACTTGCTTTTGTTTGACCACTGTCAAGAACGAGTACAACCTTGAGTTTAGCAAGATCCTTAAGGCCATCAAGGTAAAAGGCTTTTTATGATAGTAACATGATGAATTGAATTGAAGATTCTTATAATCTCTTCTATTGTGTTTGTGGTTGTGGTGTATAGGCTAACTTCAATGAATACAGGAAGAAACGCGGAGTAGGTATCATGGGATCCAAGTCATACGCTAAGACCAAGGCTAAGGAGAGAGTTCTAGCTAAGGAAGCTGCCCAGAGAATGACATAAGAGTCTTTTTTTTTGCTTTTGATCAACAAATCATTTGCTCGGATTTGTAACATTTGATAGAGCAATAATCCTACATTTTTTGCGTCTTGTTTTCCTCTGTTTATGAAATCGTGTTACTATAAAGTTCTCTCTAAACTTGCGTCTAGGTGTGTGTATATATTCGTTTGTGTGAATGTAAATGTATATGCATGTAGTCATGTGTATGTATGTGTTTGAATGTAAATGCAAATAATGTATATGCGAGAGCTCTTATGGATTTAGATAAATAAAGAGATTTTATGCTATCCATATTATGAGGTTGTTGTGGCCTTTTAGTTTTACACAACTAAACAAACTTGTGTTGAAATTTTACACAAACTAAACAAACGAAGATTTTATACTATCCAACCTTATGAGGTTGTTGTGGCCTTTCTTTTGGTAGCAGGGTAGAACAACATTAGAGAACTAATTGACCTATTCCCCGAAAACAACCGGCAAGTAAACCATTCTCTGCAATTAAAACAACAAAAATACAACATTAGAGAACTAATTGTAAGCTAATTAACCGAAAAGAGAAGAAAAATTACTAAAAATAGAATATTGCGAATGAACATGTAAAAACCATACACAAAGTATTTTGGAATGTAAAGAAGGTTTTAAAACTATATATATTAGTTATATAAATATGATATAAATGCATTTTAAACGTACAAACTGCATCTGTAGTATACAAGCGGCAGGTAGACTACATATGCTATCTAAGGTGTATTTAATTAACTGAAAATAAAAACAATTCGATTAAAGACAAGATATAAGGAATTAACATATGAAACTCATACACAAGGAGGTTTAATATCTACAGAACGTTAAATAAAATATAAGTTATAAGAATCTAATTATACATATACTCTAAATTCCGTTTTAACGATTCAGACTTCAAACGTAGTCTACAGACGTAGACTACACATGAAGTCTGCGTGTATTAGCTAGTTTACTCAACACACAAGAAAATTGATTAAAATTCGAATACAACCAATTAACATGTTAGATTCCTACACAACCTGGCTCTATATCTAAAGAAGGTAAATAAAGTATAAAATTATAAAAATCATATTACATAATACGATATAAATGTGTTTTAAGTATCAGACTTCATATGCAGTCTGCAAGGAGTAGACTACACCTGCAGTGTACGCTGTAGACTACATTTGCAGTCTGTAAGGGTGTGTTACTTCTGCAATTTCAGGACATTCTATAGACTACAGGTGAAGTATACCGAGTTCTTATAGACTTCAAAAGAAGTCTGCTAAAACAAGGGGGTTATTTTTACAATTGGAGATAAATCTATGGACTACAAATGAAGTCTAGGGGATCCGATAGACTTCACCCGCAACCTAATGGAAGTTGTGAAGTCTACAAGAACCTGGTAGACTTAATGCCTAGTCTGCAACCTCGCATTTTGCATATGAAGTCTCCAGGGGGTGGTTTTGCAATTGTAAAATTTTTGAATTATTTCGGCTACAGACTGCAAATGAAGTCTAAAATGTTTTAATATTATTTTACTTCTCGGTCAAAGTTTTTTTTTGAAATTTCAACTCCAAAACTGACCCAAATGTATCGGTCAATTGTAAAACTGACCTTTGACTATGGAGGGAGCAGACTTCATCTGCAGTTTGCGGATTTTGTTGATTGGGTCATTGTAAAAATGACCCCTTTTGCTGTAGACTACGTTTGAAGTCTGCGCGATTTTTTTTTTTTTTTCAAAAGACATGCGGCAGACTTCACCTGTAGTCTACTAACATAAATTGACAATTGCAATTGTGTACCCCACGTGTACCTGCAGACTGCAAACGAAGTCTGCAACCACGAAAATGAACAAAAATCGAAAGAACACTCACCAAATCACGTGTAATGCTCTGATGGCTTCAAATTTATATTAGGCCGACCTTTTTTAAGTATCCCGACGAGGGTGGTGGTCTAACTCGCCGGAAATTGAAGTTTTTGTGGTTTGAAACTTTAATAATCAAATATAGATTGTTTTAGAATGAGATTGATGTTAACATTGTGAATGAATGGTTGTTTTATAGTGTAGATTCACATAAATGTTTCAATTTTTGGTGGGTAAGATCATAAAAGCTTGGATTGAGTTTGGTAATGGTGGTTGAAAAATTGAATAGAATGACATTGATGTAAATAAGTGAAGGTGATGAGGGTAAAATGAGTTTTTTAATTTCCGAAAATAATTCAAAAAAATAAAACAAAATGACATTTTGGTGAATATTTGGTGGTTGTAGGGATATATATGAGATAAAGTGGTGAAATTGAGGAGTGAGAAATGAAGGGGTTAGTTTTGCAATTGAAATGAATTGAGGCTATATTTTCATAAGCACCACAAAAAAAAATGTGCAATATATTTATTGTTATAAAAATAATTTTGTTACGTGTCTCTATACTCTAATTTAGGATTTATAAACCCAAATCGAATAATACAGTATAATGTTTGTTATAAAAATTATTTTCATGAGTGAAACAACCCTAATTTGGGATTTATAAACCCAAACCGAAAAATGTACATTGTGATCATTGTCATAAAATTTATTTTATTATGTGGCACTATATCCTAATTTGGGATTTATAAACCCAAACAAAAAAATATACAATATGATTACTGTTACAAAAATTATTTTGTTATGAGGCACACCCTAATTTGGGATTTATAAACCCAAACCGAAAAGTGTACAGTATGATCATTGTTAGAAAAATTGTTTTGATATGTGAAATTATACCCTAATTTGGGATTTATAAATCCAAAACGAAAAACGTACTTTATGATCATTGTTATAAAATTTATTTTTATTATGTGGCATTATAGCCAAATTTAAGATTTGAAAACTAAAATTTTTTTTGTTACGTGGCACTATACCCTAGATTTGGATTTATAAACCCAACCCGAAAAATATACATATGATTATTGTTAAAAAAAATTTTCTTGCGAGACACTATATCCTAATGTGGGATTTATAAACCCAAAACGAAAAATGTGCAATATACTTATTGTTATTAATGCATTCTCTTATAATATGGAATGCAATCTAGGTGACTTATTACCAAATACCAAATCGCATGACATGCTCCATTAATCACAAGCAAATTTTGAGAAATGCCCATTTCATCATAACCTTTTTAGATCTACCCTTCATAAACCTTTTTAAAATGACCTTTCTAATTTTGGTAATTCCTAAGATAACCTTGGATGAGATTTATTCGTAAGTATCTCGGTCAAGTCTTCATCTTCGTCTCCAATGGTTTCCTCCAACCAAAAGCTTCATTGATCTTCTTCTTGTAGCTTCATTTCTAAATTGAGGAGGCCGTGATGGTGATCTGAAGCGGAGGATGTTAGTATAAAAAAAAGGAAAAGAAGAAAGAAAAAAAAGGAGTGTAAAACATGTTCTGAGAAAAAGGAAAATCAGAATCTGTTAAAAGGAAAAACACAAAAATGGTAGTTTGCTGTTTCTGTGAGACAGATTAAGAGAAAGAAGAAAAGGAGAAAGCATTGTTGATACACAAAATTTTACTCTATGTATTTGTAACTGCAAGTGCACAACAAATATCAGTTATAGTACTTAGAGATCAAATCCACGAAGACCAATTAACTAAACAAACTAATTAAATAAATTCTATATTAAATGTAAGATGATTGTTTTTGAGTTTAACTAACTAGGGCAGTCACTAAGTGATTTTAGGGGGTTTAAATCAATAAAACAGACACTAGACTTTTGAGGAACTTCAACTAGGAATCAAATCTGAACCTAAATACGAAGTGTGTCGATCGACATTGGTGTGGTGACGATCGACACCAAACGGGCAGAACTTAAGAAACCTTAACTCTAAAACATGAACAATGCAATCAAGCAATCCAACTCTCTCTGAGATTAACAATCTTAGTTTAAACCTTAGAAAGACATAATCTCTCTAAGAAATCCTATCAAATTTAAACTAGCATTAACAAACAGATTCAGTTGTTTACTAGCTATTCTAAACCAAATCTCTCTGAGAAAAGATAGCTCTCCTAAGACTAATTCCAGAAATTTACTAACACTCTCATGTACAATAAATTCTCTATGATTTAGACTCTATAGGTGATCAAACTAAAGCTTAGCATTAAGAACAATCTAAGTGAAGAATTAATTAATGGTTCCCAAATTAAGCTTAAGGCTAACAGAAATTAATCCTAGTCTAAGAACCCTAAACCTAACAAGGAACTACTCAGACATAGCTAAGCAAAATATTATGCAATAATTAATGAGAGGAATAATATTAAGAACAAGGGTTTAAAAAAATCTCTCCCTAAAACTCTATCTAAAGTAAATTAAAGCATGAGCCTAAACAATGGACAAATGCTAGTATTTATAGGGTTTAGTCCGAAATTAAGGAATGGTAAATTAACAAAACCAATTTTCTTTAAGTGATTAGGGAAAATTGCTTGATCTTAAAGATTTGGAAAATTTTCTTTTTCTGCTCGCCAAAATGACATGTCTTCACTAAAACCGGCATATCTCCTCAACCAATTATCAGAATGAGTTGAAACCACCACCAAAGTGAAGCTAACTCTGTTTCCTACGTGGAGTCGAAAGTTTAGATTAAAATTCATTCGGGAAAATCATCTTATGACACGATATTTAAGAAACTTCGGACAGCTTCTGCATTGTCATTCCATTTATTTGCTTCATTTTGCACCATAATTATTTCATAATTCACCAAAAGCCTCAAATTCATTCATGCAACTAAAATGACTCATTTTTTATTCTAATAATAGTATATAGACTCAAATAAATATGTGTTTTATTAGTGTAAAAACCGGTAAAATATATGATATATCAAATGTTCTTAACAAAAATACAAAAGGACAAAGGCAACTAAAAGAAAAACTGAAGCTAGGAAAAAAGAAATTAGTTAGTTTTAGTGTACGAAAATCATCTAGAGCTATTTGTATAGATAGGAGATGATGTATAGCTTTAGAAGGTGTGCATCAAAAAGATAAACACACTTTTCAGAGCTAAAGAGAGAGCAAGATAGATTGCTTGTAAGGTGATCTTGTGAGGTTAGATTATTGAGAGAGATACTTGTAAGTTCTCTAATTTAAAAGTTTCTTTAAGTGCTTTTGAATTAAGATAATCTAATTGAAGTTTTGAGAGAAAGAGTCTTTTGTTATTTACTTTGCACCAATTACATAAGTTCTCAAACTTTCAGAGGACGGTGCTCGAACTCAACAGAGACAATACGAAGCGATTGATCGATTGTAATGAGTGTGTGATGGTGTTGGGTTACGCGTGGTGGTGCGCAAGGAGTGCTGAGTTGATGTCGTAGTAAGGTTGTGATTGCGAAAATTGATGGTGAGATGTATTCGAAAGTTGCCTCGGAGATGCAGATCAAGGGGTTTCCTGACGCTTCTTCTGTTTGATAATGGGAGGTTTCAGGCATATACTGGTGGATCTGCCTCGTGAGTTTTGGCTACACCTTGATTTAAGTTTTAGTGTGTTGTGATTTGAGGATCTCGTTGACAATGTGATGTCTTAAAGGATCTAATTTTGGTCTAATGATAGGGACTAATCAAATTTTAATACTTGTTCCTAGTGGTAATGAATTTGATTGTGATTGTGATTTGTTGTCCTTTAGCAATGTGGCTGTTTAAGAAAAAATATGGCTATGTGTGCAATGACCACAAGGTGTTGTTTAACAACAAGATAAAGCCCCTGAGAGTAAATAACATAAGCAAGTTCAGGAGCTTCTAAACTATGTTGAAGATATTGCAACATCAAATGTGGAAATACATATAAGTGATCTATCTCACGAGAGAAGGGTGAGAACAAAATGAGTTTCTTGAACTACACGTCCCCTTGTTGATGTCTTATCGTTACTCCATCATTGAAGGTCGGTAATATAGTCATATACATGTTTGGTAAAGGATATTAATGTGTAATCTAAAATTTAGTCCGAGCATCGTTTATCTCGAAGACTTGCTAAACAAAATCCCCATTATTTCCCTATGTTTTTTTAACTTTAATTTGTTTATTAGCCATGCATATATAGTAAACAATCGTTCAAAGTTATTTATACAAATTATACACATGATAATTTTTTCAAACTTATATTGCATCCCATAAGGGCATCCAATGTGCAATGTGATGTCCTCTCATCTAATAAAGAATTAGAAATATAATAAAATTAATATTAAAGTAGGAAGTGGTCTATAAGTGAGTTTTGTGGGTATTTAAGTGAGTTTTTTGGGTCTTTGGATGTCTCCGACATTTTGGAAAAGATTCTTTTATTTAAAGGTCCACATTCTATTTTAAAATTCTTATCTTGATTATCTTAATATTATATTTGATGGGAAGACATTTCAATGAAATCTGTAATGTGGATGGCCTAACACCTCTACTTAAACAATTTTTCAACTGGTGATACTCTACCTATAACTTATGAATTTAATGACTATTTTGCCCTTTTTTCTTCTTCAAAAAAAAATCATGTAAGTATAGTTTTTTGTGTGATCGGCAACAAGTCTACACAAATAATAAACTATTAACTTAATTAATTAAAAAAAAAATCATGGTCGCAAACTAAAACATGATTTACTTCTTAGTGAAATGGCGTTGAGGTAGATATAATGATGAAGATTTTTAATATATCAAATTTACTATCATATAATACATTTTCAAATAGCAAATACTATGAATCATAGACATTTTTAAAAAATAGAACAAAAAGATCTCCAAAATTATACTACAATTACCGAAATATTTATAATACATCATTATCTTGAGAACATAACTAAAAAAAAAATTAACACATACCCGGACGGTCAACCACTAGTATTATTATAAACACTTAAGGAGAGTAAAGATTTTAAGCTTGCATGGCCTCAAGGTCCTTCTAGACATCCTTGCTGTTTTTTTTTTCCTTTTTTTCTTTTGGACATCTTAAAACAATCTGGCACTTTTTGGTAGCAATAGCATAACTTCACTTTATTTGAAAAGCGTGGGGAAAATTCACAACTTCCTGCGTTATACCCACCTTTATGACATCCAATTTGGCACAATATGCTTGCATCAGCGTGACTGCAGTTCACATAATTGCTGCTTTCATGCCTATTGCAGTGTATTGTAACAGCTCGAGCTCGAGCATATCCATTTTGTATTTCTGATGCAGTAGTGTTTAGTGAATAAGAATTATTCAAAATTTTTTGACTAAATCAATACTTGAATATATATATATATATATAATTTATTTATTGTCAAATTAGGTGAAAAACAAAAACAAAATCGGATTTAACCATATATACCCACTTTTCCATAACCTTAATCACATATACCCACTTTTCTTCATTTTAATCATGGGGTTCAACCACATATACCCATTTTTCATACTTTTAATCACATATACCCACTTTCCTTCATTTTAATCACCTTTCCTTGTATGAAGTCTGAAGTACCCATATTTAAATATTAAATATTTATAGGTTTTTAGGATTTAAGGATCTACGGTTTAGGGTTTTCAAACCCTAAACCCTAAAATCCTAAACCCCAAAATTCTTTCCACGCATAATAAACCTTAACCCCCTAAAATCTAAATCATAAAGCCTAACAATTAAATCGTAATAGTTATTAAAAATTAAACCCTAATTTTGTAAGGGTTTAACCCTAAATACTAAACCTTAAGTAAATCATAAACTATATAGTTTTACTAAGTCCTAAATCCTAAAATCTTAAACCCAAACAAATTTATCATTTGTAAAGAAAAATAGTTTTGGTAAATGAAGGGTCTAATAGTATAAAAAAAAAAAAAGGGTGAGTATATGTGATTAAAAAAAGGGGTCATGAGTATATGTGGTTAATGAGTATGGAAAAGTGGGTATATGTGTGTGATTCTCTCTTTAATCATCTTCCCTTGTAAAAATTCTAAAATACCTCTATTTAAATATTAATTATTTATAAGATTTTAGGGTTTATGATTTTAGGGTTTCCACCCTTAATAGACCATAACTCCCTAAAATATAAATCCTAAATCTTAACAATTAAACTCTAATAGTTATTAAAAATTAAACGCTAATTTTATAAGGGTTTAACCCTAAATCATAAACCTTAAGTAAATCAAAAACTTTATAATCTTACTAAACCCTAAATTCTAAAATCCCAAACTCTAACAAATTTATCATTTGTAATAAAAAATAGCTTTGGTAAATGAAGAGTATAATGATATTAAAATAAAAAATGGGTATATGTGATTACATAAAAAGGTGGTATGTATATGTGGTTATTAGATACGGAAAAATGGGTACATGTGTGATTCCCTCAAACAAAATATATATATACACATACATAATTAGGTGCATCGCAGCGATTGAGACTCTAGTGAGATTCTTCTATTATGAATCTATGAATCTATAATTAGGTCATCAGTGCACATAGAAGAATTAGGTGCAACGCAGCGACTGACACACACACACATACCTGTTGCAAACAATAGGAAAATCACAAAAACAACACCATGTGCACTGATGACCATTTTTCCTTGCTTTTTTTTCTTCTTCTTATTTATCAGGTTTTCTTTGGTTGTAGATGTAATGATTTACTTGACAAAAAAAAACAAAGACGAATAATTTAGGTAATTCATTATTCGGTTGTTCTATATATAATGTTTTGCTAAAGAAAAACCATAAATACACAAGGTAACCCATAAAGAAAGCTTAATTTCTTTGACTCTCCACGAGATCCCTGATATTTTGCGTTTTTAACTCATTCTAACCTTGGGTTTTCAACTAATTTTCGAGTCTTTTAGTGTCATTTTAGAGTCTTAACAGGAGCAAACACGTGGAATATTGATTTGAGCTTCAAGGTGGAGTTGTGAGCCACAAAGTGGAGAAATTGTGCATGGTTATGGCCGGATCGATCGATCCATTCGTGGATCGATCGATCCCCACATGGATCTATCGATCCCTACGTGATCGATCGATCCATGATCACTCACATCCGCGAGCCATTTGCAGATCGAGCTGCATGAGAGGAACGATCGATCTGAGCACGGATCGATCGATCCATACATGGATCGATCGATCCGTTGCCCGCGAGTACCATTTTTGGAAAGATGAATCAGATCAATTCTTGCCTTATCTGAAGAGATTACACACGTTTTTGCTCCCCTATATAAAGGGTCTGAGCCCCAGAAACCCTAGAACACGTTTTTTCCTTTGAATTCTTAGATTTAAAACACTTTGGTTTCATTTTGTTCTTCATTTGCTTCATTGTTCTTGAGATTTCCTTGAAGGGCTTGCAACTTCTTGTCATTTCATTCACTTAATACTGTTGAAGTGCTTTTAAACCCTTGTAGTTCTTTATTTTCATTTTTATATTGAAGTAGTATTCAGTTATTGAGTTTTGATTCATGTCTCTTTATTTACTTTGTGTTATTGTGTTTTCAATGATGTGTGAGTAGTTTAGTAGTTAGATTTAGGGGAATCATGGTTAGATAGGCTATTAGCTGGATGAAAATAGGTTAGTCATTAGAATAGTTTCCTCCTTGTGGTGCCTTAAGGCTTAGACTAACTTGATCACCTAGTTTATGATCATAGGAACTCCTATTAAACGAAAGTGTAATAGGTTTTTTGACAGCCCATTTAGGAGAGCAAAATGTCCTTAACCAACGAGAGTTTATGCTAAGGCATTTTGTGAACATATTAAACCGGAACTAAAAATGCTCTCTAGCTTAGTTAAACCCAAATGAGAGTTTAGGTGTTTACTTTGCTAAGAGAAGTAATTAGTACCACGAAAGCAGACCAATTTATAATTTTGTTTAAGTTGGAGTTTGTGCCGTTTTAGAACCTG
>OVAP01004486.1:2294-14500 GCA_900406295.1 Aurinia saxatilis | reverse complement strand
ATTCATTACTCTCCCTTTCGAAAAAGTGGACTTACTTTTTAGAAAAGTATTCGGGGTGTACNTCTCCCTTTCGAAAAAGTGGACTTACTTTTTAGAAAAGTATTCGGGGTGTACCCATACTATTAGAAGTTTTAAGTTTTAGAGTTCCTTTCATTCAAAAAAAAAGAAGTAGTGAATATTTATGTTCGAGCATGGGTTTGTCAAGCATTGAAATGGGAAGTGAGTCTAGAACTTTCGAATGCATTGGGACTGGAAGAAGAGACAAGCTATGAAAATGGCATGGACTTCGTAACAAGGTTGTGGGTTTATTTGGATGTTAAGGAAGTCTTTGGAGAAGTACAAGGCGGTCAAATTCTGGATTAGTCGAGCAAGTGTGTGGATTACTAAGTTGGTCAAGATCATTCCGATCCTCCAAGCAAGGTGAGTTTTATATTTTCAAACCTCTTTCATAGTTTGTTTTATGTTTTGCTTAGGGCAAGCAAAGGCTAAGTTTGGGGGAGTTGATATGTCTCGTATTTTACCGGTTTTTATGATAATAAACATATACTTATATTTATTTTAGAGTTTATATTATTATTATTAGAGTCCAAAAGAATCATTTTAAGTGCATGGATGAGTTTTGGAGCTTTGGAAGGATCTAGAAGAATTATGGAGCAAAAATGGAACAAGCTTGAAGAGACGAAAAAGGAAACGAAGAAACTATGGAAATTCAGGAGGAGGTGTCGATCGACACCACCCTGGTGTCAGTCGACACAATATGGAGAATCACCAAGTTTCCTTAAATCTCTAGATGAAGATTTTTCCTAATTTTCTATGATAATTCCTTAAACCTAAAATCCGTCCTAGATCCTATAAATACTTTTCTACAACCATTATTTAGGCTGATGCATTATTCTACTTTAGAGAGTTTTGGGAGAAAATTTCTTAAACCCTTTTTATTGATTCAGTTTATTGCTTTCATTCAATTATTGCATGATGAATTGCTTAGCTATGTCTAAGTAGTTTGTTAGTTAGGTTTAGGATTCTTAAACTATGATGAACTTTTGTTAACCATAGCTTAAGTTGTGTACCATTGATTTAACTATTTTCTTAGATTGTTCTTAATGATATGCTTTAGGTTGGTCATCTAGAGTTTAGATTATAGGGAATTTATTATGCATGAGAGTGCGAATAAATTTTTGGAATCAATCTTAAGAGAGCTAGCTATCTTTTCTCAAACAGATTTGGTTTAGAATAGTTAGTGAACAATGAATTGGTTTGTTAATGCTAGTTTAAATTCCATAGGATTTCTCAGCGAGAGTTGGTTTTTTTAAGATTTAAACTAAGATAGTAAATCTCAGCGAGAGTTGGATTTTCTTGATAGAATTGTTCATGTTCTAGAGTTAAGGTTTACATAATTTTTGCACGACGGGTGTCGATCGACACCACACCAGTGTCGATCGACACCACACCAGTGTCGATCAACACTGTCCGTATTTATGTTCAGAATTGATTCTTAGTCGAAGTTCCCAAAACCTAGCGTTTGTTTTAATTGATTTAAAATCCTTGAAATTACATATTGGTTGCGTTAATTAGTAAAACAAAAAACCAACATCCTTGCTTTAATTTATAATTTATTTAAATTAGTTTGTTTAGTTTTTCAGCCTTCGTGGATTCGATCCTTAAGTACCATAACTGATAATTGAGGTGCACTTGCAGTTAGAAAGACATCGGGTAAAACTTTGTGTATCACTTACCTTTAAACCATTGACATTTATTGATAGAAAAATCAAGTGCAAGGTGGGTTGTAAGGGTGGAACCAAGCCATTCGCTAATGCTCGGATTCTCCTTCCGCCGGATCTCAAGACCAACGATTTGGGTATGATAACGGATTATATGGCTTAAGTTTTCGGAATAAAACTCGATGATAGAGGACCCTTTCAAGATGGTTCTCTTCCCCCATCAAGATGGTTCTCTTCCCCCATCAAAAGTCTAGTATCCTTTTTAAGGCGTCAAGCTAGTGACGTTAAAAAGGGACATTTGGGAGATATTTCCATGACTATCTTTGTACATAAATTTTTATTTTCTACTGCAATTTTTTAGGTCTTTTCAGGGTTATGGACTTTAAATTTTGGTTTATGATCTTGCAAATTTGGTGGATCGAGTGGCATAAGTTTGGGGAGCATTGTCAGAAGGTCCAGAAAAACGGTCTGATTGCAACAGTGATTTGGGAACCTTCCGTAGCTTTTTGGAGCCAAATTTTCACTAGGCGCTAGTATCATGAGTCAACTTTCCAGTGGAGAAAGAATCAAGTCATTTTCCCAAATGGAGAGAAAGTTAAACCAGATTCCCTGACCACATGCTAGATGGCCGAACGGGCAAACCAGTAAAGTTCCAACAAACCTAATTCTTCATCATTTCATCAACAAAACAAGGCCCTAATACTCATCAATATTCAATATCCCATCGAGGTACCATTTTCTTCACCATTGTATATACCATTTCATATTTTCATTACATATTTTCTTGTTTTTGGTCTCCTCTCGATTCTTTAATTTTGTTTGCTTGAGGGCAAGCAATGTTTAAGTTTGGGGGAGGGACCTAGTAGTTAATGATCATTTTAGTTTTTTTGTTTTCTTTTTCATGCATTTCATTGTATATTGTCAAATATCATAAAAGTTTTAAAAATTTTGACAAAAACCGAAAAGATTTTGATTTTTCCTTTGCATATTCTCTTTATTTTGTCTCATTCTAGGATTGCATTTGTATAATCATGAAAGAAAAATTATGAGATTGCTTATAAACACTAGATTCGTAAACTTGCTCGATCAATTGTTTAGTAGTGTTAGTTGTTCGTTAGGGAATCTTGAAAGACTTGCCTTTTGCATCTCGATCACATCGACTAAGCTTCTAGCTTTGTAAAGGCAAGTGGATTTGAAAGCTTCCCCTAGCTTATTTGAACTTAATTTTGACTAATTTTCTCATTTATGGTTTTTTTATCAACTTGTGGATCACCTCAAAATAATCAAGTCATCTTATCCTTTTTACCACTCTCAAAAGATTTGGTTAGCCACCTTCATCTTTAAGGTTGATTATTAATCCCTACCACAAAGAACCTTAACCTTCTTTCAAGCCAACATTACTCTTGTGTGGTATGTCTTTCCACATTTGCATAATCATGTTTAAAATCTCTTGAGAATTGAAGTGACAAGTTCCTTTCTTCCATTAGTATTAGTCGTATTGACTAATCTAGGAGGGTTGAGCGTTTGAGTTAGTTACTTGTGGGATTGTGGAATGTGTGAGAATGGTTGTTCTAAAATAAAGAATGATGGTTTAGCATAAGTTTGGGGGAATTTGAGAGAGGAAAAGAGTGTGAAAAAAAGGTGAGGATTCAAGCCAAAAAGGCTAAGAAGTTGAGTGATCCAAACTGTTTGTCAAAAGTCCCTAAAGAGAGTACCTAATAAAAGCCTATACCCACACCAAAAGTCTAAACACAAAAGTGTAATCCCTTGTGAACCAAAGAGGCGAAAAAAGCCCAAGAAAAAAAAATAGAGAAAAAGAAAGGGTTGGGTTGTGTGGAAGAGAAAAAGGCTAGGTCATTGTGAAAAGAGCTCTCTAGGTGATTAAGTTAATAAGGAAAGGAAAAGTATCCAAAAGGATTGAGAGGTTGAGAGAAATGTTTGTGATGTTAAGACTTGAAAAAGGGTAGAATGGAAGAAAGCCTTGTAGCATCAACACATCTTTTCTCGATTGCTTTTAAATAATGAGTTATGCTTGTTTCGAGATAAGTCACTAAGCAATAAACCTCTACAGTAAAATACATTTGGACCTTTTTCCTTACCAAGCCAAGAAAGTTTCCACCTCATTTGTTGATAGTTTGTCATGAATTTAGTTACATTATGCATTTTAGCTTGCATTTAGGACCTAGACTTGCATTCTTGCATTTGCATAGAATATTTGCATGTTTAAGGTAAATTTTTAACTATTCGGAAGTGGTGTGGACTTGGATGGATGCATGAGTACAGAGGGATGAGCAAGCAAGCAAATGATAAAGCAAGGGAATGAAGAAAAGCCAAGTTTTGGAGCAAATGCAGATGTCAAACACACCAAAAATGCCAAGTCCCTGTGACCTGACATCGGGTCACACCCGATGTCAACAACATCTTGTCCTTCTTTTCAATTTTGTTGACTTTCGTTAACTGGGTTGACTTTGACGGATTATCCCCTTTAAATACCCCTTTTGTGATAAGTTTTGAAGAAAGCCTTATCTGGAGATAAACCCTAAAACTCTCTTTTGTAATCCTCTTAGATCTTGTTCTTAAGATTCAAATATTTAATTTTGGTTTGACAGACTATTAATCTCTTCTTTAATCATGGGCTTAGTTTCTCAATTTCTCTTGTTTATATGGTTATGTGTAAGTAGTTCTCTCTATTGATTGATGGGTTTGGTAGATTAAATGGTAATTAGTAGTTGATCTTGTGGATTTGGGTTAGTATTATGGTTCCCTTAAAAATCTTGTATGCTTAATGTTATTTCTTCCTTGATCACTTATAAATAGATGATAAGCATTGTTCACACCCACCAAGTGTTTGATGAAATGCTTAAAAGAACAAATGTTTTGCTTTGTCATCTTAGCTATTGGGAAATGAGTTAAGGTGCTTAGCGATTGATTGGGCTTAAGCTTTCTTGCTTGGATTTCATTGATTTGACAATTGGGAAATTATTCAAATTAATGACTTTCAAAGGGATTAACACCAAAGGGATTTTGGTTATTCTATAGATTAATGGTCCTTTACCCAGGATTGTGTTTAATGATTGCAAAGCTAATCTCCAGAATGTCATTTACTTGTTACCCTTGATTGTTATTGCCATTACCCATCTGTCAATATTCGTCTTTATTGATTTCATAAACCGTTTTTAACTTGCTTAAGTGTTCTTGTTTGCTTTTATTGCTTATCTTTGTTTATTGTTTAATAGTTCACTTAGTCATTGCATGTTTTAAAATTGAAATTGAAAACCAAACACCTTTTGATTGGTTTAGCTTAATTAGGATTTCATGTGTTTATCGCGTTAATCGTTCTCTCAAGTGGATTGACCCTAAAACTATACTACAGCTACTAAAGTGAGTTGTGGTTAGAGAAAGGTTTTTGAACACTAACACAAAGAAGCTTGTTCAATGATTATCGTTTTCCTCATCGCCGTCCTCCGATGATGTTGAGAATTCACTAAAGTCATCTTCTTCCTCGCCTTTGGACTCCTCGAGAATAGGTTCAAGACCAATATTAAGAAGATTGACTCTAATTATCGGAGTGGTGGAATCAGCGTCAATTGAGACAACTTATGGATGTTCTGTTTGCATAGCCACATCATTAGCGAGTCCAATGATTAGTCCCCATGGATTGACTTTGATAACGGTTAGCCAATTTTGATACGTCTAGCCCGCACCCTCGGTTATGGTAAGAAGCACACCTGCTCTGCCTGGGAAGCTAAAATGTAAGGCTCAAACTTTGGTTACCGTCTCTGACCGTTGACATCCACAACTCCCAAATTGTTGGGTCTGATTCCCCGCAGTTGTCATGTCAAACCAATCACAGTGGAATACTACACATGTGAGATTCACCATACCAGCGTACTCGAGCTCTATGATTTCCTTTAGAATGTCGTAGTAGGCCGTCTCCCCCAAAACATGAGTCCCTAATTTACGGTTGCCCAACGTCGTCCATGGTCGTATGTATGAAATGTGAAACCTCGGGTACAATATGCTTTGCAGTTTTGATACCTCCAAGAGGTCCCTCCACAAACTCATGAACCCAAAGCGGCCAAATGACATTTAAGTCCCTACGCTTTTTCACCTTCAAAACGATAATTATGTCAATTACATTTAAATATGTGGACGATCTGTATATATAGAAATGCAAGTGCAAGTAGTTCAGGAAGACACAAACCAAATGTTTCATCCAGTTAGCAAAATCACGCTCCAAAGTTTTCCTTACTTCGCCGTCAGTCAACTCCGGGAAAGCTTCCTGGATATCCCCCTCCAATAACCAAAAAATTAATTATCATAGAATTTTGTCGCAATTTTTCACAAAAAAAAATAAAAAATAAATTTACGTTTACTTACATTCATATGGGCGAAAGTAGTCACAGTTTTACATAATGTAGGTGTGGACCGCCATACATTACTTGAAACTTTTCCACTCTGTTTCCCTAACCTTATCAGCCATTCTTCCTATGTCAAAAAAAAAAACATCAGGTATCTCATCAACTACATATGACCGTCCCGTGCCACCGTCATCATATCTTTGACGAGAATTTCTCTTTGTTTGGACGGAGAGGCCAAAGTAATAGCTAAAAAAGTTGGAAGTTTCTTCAGTGAAACTTCCGGCGATGATAGATCCTTCTATGCCAGATTCTTTTCCATTCTTTTCGGATATTTCATGAACCTCTCAAGCGGATACATCCATCGAAGTGAACAGGTCCTCCAAGTTCCGCTTCATGTGGCAGATGAACAGCGAGGTGCTCTATCACATCAAAGAAAGACGGGGGAAAAATCTTCTTCAGGTTGCATAAGATAACTGGTATATTAGCATCCAATTGTGCTATGTTTTCCTCGGTAAGTGTTCGAGCGCATAAATCTCGGAAAAAGCTCTAATCGCTATAAGAAAAACGGTCAGATAAATATTATATATTTATATTCGCAAATACAAATCAAAGCTCACACTTCAAAATTATATATACCTGCAATGGCCTCATTACATTGGGTGGTAGGAGTTCCTCTAGGGCAAATGGGAACAACCGTTGCATGAATACATGACAATCATGATTTTCATACCCGAGAACTTTTGTCCGTTATCAATGCACCGTGAAAACTTTGAAACGTACCCATCCGGAAACTTCACCTCAGTTGTTACCCAATCAAACAATGTTTCTTTAGCAGCGTGAGATACGCGATAACTAGGAATTGGTGCATTTCCATCCCTCATCAAATGCAACTCGCTCCGTGAGCGTAAACCTGGGAGGTCCAATCGTGATTTCAAGTTGATCTCGAGAAGCTAAATAAGCGTCCGACTCCTCCTCGGTTTGGAAGGAAGTTAATTGGGTCTCATAAGGTTAGTTTATTTATATGTTGCTTTCTGATATTGGAATGTTGTATCGTATAAAAAGGATCGTGATTCTCTTTTGCAGGGAAGAGCTGCTCACGTTTGTCTTGATTGTGGATTCATATATACTTTACCTAAATTTTTTGATGAATAGGTGAGTCTGAATCTTTCACTTTTGTCCTATATAACTCTAGATCACAGCTTCTTATTGTCCTTCCCTTCTTAGGTCAAAAGATTTCAGTAGTGCTAGGCATTTTATAAAATTTTGGTTCAGTCTATATACCGAGTTAGAATAAATTTTTTGTTTGGTTAGGTTTCTGGTTTATTTAAAAGAGCTAAGTCTTTTTTAGTGTACATCAAAAGCTTGACTTCGGTTGCATAATCTATTCAGTATCCGCATCCACATTTTATAGCTAAGTTTTTGGATTGTTTTGTCGGGGGCTTTTACAATCGGATACATATGCAAGGTATGACGTAAACACAAGGAAAGCCATCTGAGGAGGATTGACTCCGATCGGTGTCATTGTTGATTATTGGCAGATCTTGCATCTGTTGGAGCTTTGCTTGTCTATGGATTTCGGTGATAAACCGAGATTGAATTGAATGTTGATGACATCAACTTTGGGAGTTTTGTATTACGAACCCTATCTAAATTCTAACCATTGGAGGTGAAAATATTTGCAAAACTAATATAAGATTCTTAACTTAATTTATCATTAAATTAAATAATTAAAAATTGATAAGCCCTTGAGGGGTTCAACCACTTGCCATGCTCGTACAACTTACCACCAAGACTGCAGTAAAGGCTAGAGCTTTCAAATTCTAAATATTGGTCTTTTATTGTTAACAAATTACAGTTCAATTATTCATTCACTTTCGTCAAGCTTCGGTTCAGGTTGCAAACCACAACAGAAGTACAGATGAAAACACACAAATATGAACCACACCAAAACAGAAAATCAGAATGAAACTCGGAAAATCTTAAACAGCAAACAGAGTCATGGCATTGCATTTCTTATTATAACTGAACCAAAATACTGCTGAAACAAATTGTTTTTCGCTTTCTATGCCTGAAAAGCATGAATCCTTTTTTCAAGGGCGAAATGATGAGACAAAGCCCTATCCAACATGAAAATCTGAATTAAGAATAAACACAAGATAGAGCGTGAGAGAGAGATTAACCTCATGAGACTGCTCTAATTTCCCTTCCTTGCGAGCTTAGTCCATTCTGTATGGTACGAACCAGGAAGATCAGTTCTCTCGTATGTATGAGCTCCAAAGAGATCTCTCTGTGCCTGAACCAGATTTGCAGGTAATCTAGCACGCCTGTAAGTGTCAAAATAGGCTAGACTTGCACACATCCCTGGTGTGCTTATTCCAGAAGAGATGGCAAGACCCACCACTCTCCTCCACGCGGCTTGCCGCTGAACCATCTCTTTGGCGAAATCAGGATCAACCACTAAGTTGGCCAAATTGGGGTTTCTCTGGTAAGCTTTCTTGATCCTGTCCAAGAAAACAGCCCTGATAATACAGCCGCCTTTCCAGATGCGAGCCATTTCACCAAGATTCAAGTTCCAGTCTTTCTCTAAACTCTTAGCTCTAAGCAAATTCATCCCTTGAGCATAACTACAGATCTTAGAAGCGTACAAAGCTTGCCTTACATCATCAATCAACCTCTTCTTATCAATGCCATGAGATGCAGAAGCAATATCCTCCTTCAGCCCAGCTTCTTTCAACGCACTGGCAGCCTCTAACCTCTGATCCCTGAGTCCACTCAAGTATCTACAATCCAAGGAAGCAGCGATGGTGGGTGCGGCAACAGAGAGCTCAGCCGCCTGCTGAACAGTCCATTTTCCGGTACCTTTCATTCCGGTCTGATCCACAATCTTATCCACTAATTCCCCGTCACCATACTCATCCTTAACCCTAAAAATATCGGAAGTAATCTCGACGAGAAAGCTTTCAAGCTCACCTCGATTCCAGTCAGAGAAGATCTCGGCAAGCTCGTGGTTGGTGAGACCGCCAACGTTCTTCAAGACATCGTAAGCCTCGGAAATGAGCTGCATATCACCGTATTCGATGCCATTGTGAACCATTTTGACGAAATTACCGGAGCCGCCTTGTCCGATGTAAGTGACACAAGGACCATCCTGGACTTGAGCAGCGACTTTGGCGAGAATGTCCTTGATGTTGTTATAGGCCTGGAGAGAGCCACCGGGCATGAGCGAAGGACCGTTACGAGCTCCTTCTTCACCTCCAGAGACACCCATGCCTAGATAGAGCAATCCTCTCTGCTCCGCTTCGGCGATGCGACGCTCTGTGTTCTGATACCACTCATTTCCACCGTCGATGATGCAATCTCCAGGCTCCATGTACTCCGTCAGAGCTTTGATCGTCTCGTCAACGGGGGACCCGGCTTTCACCATGATGATCACGGATCTAGGCCGTTGGATGGAGAGCACTAGATCGCGCGGCGAGTATTGACCAGCCACCGGGAGATTCCCTTCCGTGGCCGCACGATCTAGGGTTTCGTCCACTTTCGAAGTGGTTCGATTGTACACGGAGATCGGGAATCCTTTCTCCGCGATGTTCAAGGCCAGATTCTGGCCCATGACGGCCAGACCGGCCAGACCGATGCGGGACAGAGCGGCGGACTCCATTGTAGAGAGAAGCTTACTAGGGTTTGGCGATTCAGAAGCAGATTTGCGGAGATATTTAAACCGTGAAAATGACGGACTCGTCGATGGACTCAAGAGACACACGACTTAACAAACCTGTCAAGAGTTGCTGTTAGGTGAGGTTGAAGCTAACATCAACGTCGTCGTTTCGTTTCTCTAACCGGTTCAAATTGGTCCCACCCACACCAGACCATACCAAATTATAAGTGACCTTTTCTTTACTCATTCACCAATTTGCATCATTCTCTTTTACTATCTTTACTCTCTCACGGAACAACTTCAGATTTTACCTGCCTTGTGTGGATATTTATTTCTCTAATAAGAGGTTGTTTTTATTCTAACACCTATGTTTCATATTGATCAATATATGATTTACCAACATATAAACATCTTCTTGTAGACAACAACGCAGTGAGACTCATTCGATCTAAAGCAAACCAATGTCTGAACGTTTAGATTTCCATGTGAAGTATTACGTACCGTAAATGTTAGAGATATACGACTGAGAAGAAAATATGTAGTTGAAATGCTTATCAAGAGCAATGTTGTAAGCTGGTTGATAGAACCAAGGAAATAAGGGCTCATTTACTTATATTATAACAAAGGCCAGTATTTTATGTTGTTTTGTTGATCGACTCTTGCATTTCGGATGACCAGAGAGCAGGAATTGGATAAATGCAAAGGATCCTATTGCATGTCCACTAGGAGCAGAAGCGTTTGCTTTCAAAGAGGCAGTCTTACAAATGAACAAGTTAGGAGCAAAATTATGAGCCAGCCAACGAGAGACAAAAACTTTACACTCACAATTTCTGCATTGCTAAACCAATGAAAAGATGGCAAGAATACATGGTCTTTAGAAGGAAGGCTATAGTGATTCCAGTATGTCAGGTCTTCTCTTTCCACTAGCATTTCGATTACTCCCCTATCCAAGAACAAAACCTATGTACAGGCCAAAACATATTTTCTAGGTATTCATTACTCAAAACACACAAAGGCCCTAAAAGGTATCCCAAACGAAACAAAATGTTGAAGACATAGTAATACCAACCTTGTCATGAGTAAGAAGAAGATACCAGAATAGCCACTAGGGAGTGAGATGGTTCCTCCTGCCTATGGAATTCTTACCCTACAAGTCCAAAAATTTGTACAAAAACACTCTAGAGTTTGTTGTAAAGTCCNCATGAGTAAGAAGAAGATACCAGAATAGCCACTAGGGAGTGAGATGGTTCCTCCTGCCTATGGAATTCTTACCCTACAAGTCCAAAAATTTGTACAAAAACACTCTAGAGTTTGTTGTAGAGTCCCTCTCTCTCTCTCCATAAGCCTAAGGCTTCGAACTAACAAAATGGTCAAAGGCTTATCAGACCATATAGGATCAAAGCAAGTTTGTAACTCAAGATTAATAAATAATAACTCTCTTTATTAGCTTTAGTACATCACTCAAAACTCTCTCAATCTCTTACAAACTCATAAGTTATGCCACACATTGACATCTTCTTATATAGAGAAAAAACCTAGATTTTTCTAAAACACATAAAGAAAAACATCTAATTCTTACATATTTAGATAACTCCTAAATATGCACTTTTCCTAAACTCTTTTGGAGTACCTTACCCTTCAAGCTATATTCACGCTTAAGACAACATTCTCCCCTTTAAGCTTAAAATCACTTTATTTCACTTCTTGAACTCCAATGAGATCTTTCATTTCCTTGAACATAATTCTACCAAGAGTCTTCGTCAATATGTCCACCTTTTGCTCACTTCCCGGAACATGTTCTACTCCTATTTTTTCCATTCTCAACACACTCACGTATAGAGTGATATCGCCTTTGTATGTGCTTACTCCCGCCACAAAAAACTAGATTTTTTTGTAAGAGCAATTGCTGATTGNTGGAGTACCTTACCCTTCAAGCTATATTCACGCTTAAGACAACATTCTCCCCTTTAAGCTTAAAATCACTTTATTTCACTTCTTGAACTCCAATGAGATCTTTCATTTCCTTGAACATAATTCTACCAAGAGTCTTCGTCAATATGTCCACCTTTTGCTCACTTCCCGGAACATGTTCTACTCCTATTTTTTCCACTCTCAACACACTCACGTATAGAGTGATATCGCCTTTGTATGTGCTTCCTCCCGCCACAAAAAACTAGATTTTTTTGTAAGAGCAATTGCTGNAATTGATTATCAATATGTATGGTGACCCTTTCGCACGGTTCTCCAGTGATTTTACTCAGCAAGTCTTGTGGCCAAATAGCCTGCTTTACTGCTTCAGTTCCCGCCACAAACTCATCATCACAAGATGATATTGCTACAATCTCTTGTTTCTGTGAGCACTAAGTTATTGGACTTCCACCAAGATAGAAAACATGTCATGTTGTACCTTTTCCATCATCTGGATCAATATTGCAACTGCTATCACTATAGCCTATTAACCTTAGTATT
>OVAP01004485.1:0-14511 GCA_900406295.1 Aurinia saxatilis | reverse complement strand
AATAGTTTAAAACCGGGGTTAGAACGAGTTAAAAACGCAATATATCAGTGAACCTTCCCTGGGANACAACACTAAAAGACTCGAGAAATAGTTTAAAACCGGGGTTAGAACGAGTTAAAAACGCAATATATCAGTGAACCTTCCCTGGGAGACCTCGGATAATACCTTGGCCCCGTTTCCCAGAGATAGCATATGTAAACCAACTCTTACTAGTGGGACGANAGACCTCGGATAATACCTTGGCCCCGTTTCCCAGAGATAGCATATGTAAACCAACTCTTACTAGTGGGACGAATCGACAATGCATGGAATAGGAAATCGGATTTCACCGTGGCCCCACATTCGATACAGCGAACCATGATCCCAACCAGATGTCGGAGTCCATTAGGAGGAAGCTGATATATGCATAACTTATAGGTGGCTAAGTACTCGACGAAGA
The DNA here is from genome assembly GCA_900406295.1 of Aurinia saxatilis. Classification (NCBI taxonomy): domain Eukaryota; kingdom Viridiplantae; phylum Streptophyta; class Magnoliopsida; order Brassicales; family Brassicaceae; genus Aurinia; species Aurinia saxatilis. The sequence goes on along the minus strand of OVAP01004485.1, from coordinate 14,072 downwards.
GATCTGGAAGAGGCAACCATAGCAACGTCTCATAAAAGAAGCTCTCCAGCAGACAAAAGTAGCCTGGAGGGGCGCTCTCAATACGATCGGAGGGTGATGGGATGATGATCTCGACATCGTGAGCAATAAGAAACACTTTCTGAAGCTTGTCAATCGACAATCTATCAGACAATGTGGATCCAGGCGGGTCTGGTGCGGTCCTCCTCACATCCGGACGTTTGGCTTGGTCATTCAGGATGGCCCGCTCATTCTCAATCATAGCCTTCACCGCATCATACTTGACGGAGAAATCATCGTAAGCATCCATTTCCTCCTTCATGTCAATGCCTAGTCCCTCATCGTCACCAAACGATGGTAGGGCAACATTACGGGTCTCGTAATCACCCTGGGCGTCATTAACCCTGTTATCACTACTTCCACTACTACATCCAGAAGAACTCAACGGTTCATCATCCGTCATTTCACTAAGAAGATGCCTCCTTGGTTTGGAACTACCACTACCCACGGAACACCTCCTAAGCATGCTATCTCCTAAAGCGCAATTCCTAGGTGAGGACGCACCTAGTTCATCAAACGACCTTCGATTGTCAAGCTCGTCATCATCCAAGCTATCCACGAAACAACCTTGGAACACGGGGTCCCCATCAGGGGTGGCATAGCCCGTGCGAGATAGAGGCTGGCCAAACCGAGAGACGAAGCCTGCGGGACCGGCCGACCTACCAAAGCTCGCGCACGAAGGGAGAAACCTTTCCCCGCGGGCTACGTTCGAGTGGGACCCGAGCGAGTCGAAGCCCGCGCGTGAAGGAAGAGCCTCTTCCCCGTGGGCTACCTTCGGGTAGGACCCGAGCGAGTCGAATCCCGCACGTGAAGGATGAGCCTCTTCCCCGCGAGCTATCCTCGGGTGGGACCCGAGCGAGTCGAACCCCGCGCGAAGGAAGAGCATCTTCCCCGCGGGCTACACTCGGTTGGGACCCGAGCAAATCGAAGCCCGCACGTGAAGAAGGAAACTCATCCCCAAGCGCTACACTCGGGTGGGACCCAAGCGAGTCAAAGCCCGCGCACGAGGGAAGACCCTCACCCCCGCGAGCTTCGATGCGGGTTCCACCGGGGATGAAGCTCGCACACCGGACGGTCCCTTCCGTCCCACGAGCTTCACCATGGGGACCCGCAAGACGTTCCCTGCGACGACGTTTCTCCTTGACCATGGCCCGTCTCCTCTCCTTCACCCATTCATCAAGGAACATGCTGTCTTCCGCCTGATCCATCTCTCAGACTGCCAACTTTCTTTCTATTGATGGCAAGAAGAGGGAATGAAGAATGAATGGGAGGATGAGCAAGGAAGATAGTGGGAGAAGATGGAAAGAAGAAGATGAGGTCGGTAAATAGCATTCCAAGATTATAACACTATCATAACNCATGTAATCTGGATCAACGAAAAAATATGGTGCAATCGTTCCACCCTTATACTGCATTGTGTTTCCTTCACAAAACATCAAACCTCCATAGTGGACATGGACCTTCAACATACCACTGTCACTAAATACAAAGTCATATCAAAATCACAAGCAACAACTATCAAAATCACGAGCAACAAATCTAAGGACGCGAAACTCAGATATAGGAGAAGAGAAACTACTAAGAAAGATAATATTTTATAGACACAAATTCTAGCACGAGAATGACACAGATTGAGGAGAAGAAGATTAATCGACTCTCGAAATAACGATAAATCATACCTCATGTTGCTCGATTTCGTTGACACTGCCTTCGATTTTGCTAGATTAGGAACTCTAGAGGATTTTTGCTACAAACATCATCGATCTCAGATTCTGAGAAATTTTAGGGGTCTTAGTCAATTTGGAATTTTTTTTCACTTCACGAACACAGTTACATTTCACCACAGTTAAACCATAAAGCCTAAGATCTCTGGTTAAACTTGACCACAGTTAAATTTTTTGACGGGGTTTGAACGGCATCCATATTTCCGGTGACGTCTGTTAAACTCCGTTAACGGAAGAACGTATAATTATCAGTCGAAATGAGTTGAAGTATTAAAATGGGCAAAATAAATAGTTCGAATAGTAAAGTGGGCACGAAAACAGTTCAAGTACTAAAAAGCTAATCTAAATTTAGTAGTGTTTTCAAGGAATTTTCCCCAAAAAAAAAACAAGTTTAGCGTTTAAAATACATTTTTTGGAAGCAAATTTATAGACCCTATAGTGAAAGGAGTGTTAAGCCGGCTCGCCTTGAATACTTGAATTATGACCCATTACAACCGACCAACCGTTTCGCAGACATACCAAGACTTCATTTACTACCAACAGACAATAGTGGTTAATAAGTATGTATGCCTATTAAACTTTGCACAAGTACATGCACGTTATTATGATAACTGCGACAGGCTGCATCCAGTTTTCGCTTTCAACTGAGTTTAACTACTCCGTCCGTAGAAAGAATTTGATTGTCATGTCAGAACAATTATAAGACCCCACAAATCATTATCACCCGACTGATTTGATATCAGCCCAAATTTTTCTCACAAACCTTAAAATGCAAAAACCACCTAAAGCTAGGTTTGTATAGTTATTACAAAGCAAGTAATACACAAGGACTTATAAATTAGCATAAAAATCCACTGGAAAATCCCGGATGTAAGGAACAATTCTATCCCGCACTGCCAATTCTAGGTCAGCCAAGAGCTGGTTATAAGTTCCCCAATAATTATTAATGTATGCGGCTGTTTTACTTTACTGTCTGGTTGGATGCTTTAACCAGCCAGCTCGGCCAGCCGCAATAACCAATCACAAGAGCATAAAGATCAGAACCTGATTCATAACAAGTAGTGTATAAATATTTGATACATTCCTGTAACTAGCAAACTGATAAACAATCAAGATACAACATACTTCTATCATGGAACCAAAATACTGGCTCGTGGGAAAGATAATAGTTTGCAAGTGTGTATGATTATTTCCACCGAGATAAAAAAGCAATCTAAGGTTTTTCCTCTCACTTTGGTTATTTCCAACACAAAATTGACTACGCATATGTCTTCCACATGCAAAGAATATAAATACCAGGATCTGACTGTGGACTATGCCACGGCAGACTGTTTCTCCTCGTAATCATCAAGCCTTAAGGCTTCTAATAGCCTTGGCCAAGACTCAGGGATGCCTCCAGGTAGGTCAAACTCCATAAGCTTTCCCTTGTTACGGTAGTACTCTTCAAGAGGCTGGCTCTGCATATAGAAACAAACGCTAATAATCAGTTGTGTGAAGTAAAAAACATATAAATCATTGCTTGATAGTTCATTTTATACAGTATAAACAGAAGGAAAGAGGAACTTACGGTTTCGTTGTATATGCGAAGCCTTGCTTTCACCACTTCTTCAGTATCATCAGCTCGAGTGATGAGCTTTGACATACATTGAGATGGAGGCAGAAGTGGATCCATGGCAATATCAGGTCTTCCATTCTCACCCTTCAAGTTGATGTGTGCGATATTAAAACCCTTACCACACTGATTACAAGTTCTCCTCCCAAGGCACTTTTCAACCAAAACTTCCTCTGGTAGCTTCAAATTCACGACCAAATCGATGTCAGTCACATCTCCCAGTATTTCCTGAAGCAAAAAAACAACACAAAATCCACCGTTAGAAATGCAGGTGTGCCGAGATTAATAATCAAACTTGGTCAATAGTGGATTCTTACAGCTTGTTTCATGGTTCGAGGAAAGCCATCAAGAATGAAGCCTGATTCACCTTTGGCTTCACCAGACTCGAGTCTCTTGGACAACAGGTTTATAATGATCTCATCAGACACCAATTTTCCCTGGTTTACAATCTCTGCTAGCTGCAACAAAGTAACAGTGAATTCAGGAACTTCAAGATACTCTGCAACTATTAGAGAAACTTAACTAAAACAAAAACAAATCTTTTCAAGCATTAATTCATACTTATAGATCCGTTACGATGCTAATCAAATATAATCAGAAACACTTTCTTCAGATCCAATCACTGATAAGAAATGAAACCAGATTTGCTTTAAAAATGTCAACTTCAGAATCAATCGGATCCGTAATCAAATAGCCTCACCTGTTGGGAGAGAGGGCCGGAAGAAGCAAGCTCCTCACGGACGAGATCGCCTGTAGCGATATGTGGAACACCGAGTAGACTCGACAGTCTACTAGCGTAAGTCCCTTTTCCAACACCTGGACATCCCAAAAACACCCACTGCACGTTCCTATCCTTCGCAGCCTCCTTACGAGCTACACCGCCGTGAAGAAACGGCGAGGATTGGGTGACTCCGGAGGTAGTGGATGCGGCGGAGTAGAATCGGCTTCCGAAGCCGAATAAGGAAGAGGAAGATCTCGCCACACGCACTACTCTCGCCATTGATGAAAAGAGAAGCGGCTTGAGAGAGAGATTTACCCTAAATGAAAACGTGCACGGAAGATTCGCTCTTTTAAAGCATCTTTTAGATTCTTTTCCCATTTTCGTACCCTAAATTTTGTTGACGTGGCTTGTGACTTTGTCCTAGACATCATGCTTGCATCACTTGCCACGTGTACTAACCCAACTCCACGAGAATCGATTTAATTGGATTTTTGTTTTTTCAGCTTTCAGGGAAGCAACAATGGCGGTTTCTTTGTCGTCGTCGACGATCACTCCCATTACTCTGCAACCGAAGCTGAGACCGATTCATGGATTGCGGACAGTACTTCCTTGTTATTCGGTTAAATCTCAGTTTCGTAGGACTATAACTGCTGTTTCTCTCCGGCGTGACTCCGTGGTTGTGTCGGCCATTACAGGCGCTTCAGGTTAGCGTATAGTATCATCTGTCTCTTATGATTCAGATTTTTTTTTTATCGAGTATATTGATTTTTTATAGGAACTGGAATTGGGAAAGAGACGGTTGATTTGTTAGATACAGTGAAGATATTAGACTTGAAAGGAAATGAGATTCCCATTTCTGATTTGTGGAAGGATAGGAAGGCTGTTGTTGCATTTGCTCGTCATTTTGGGTGATTCTTCTCTTTCGAGGGCTTTCTAATTACATTTTTGGTGTATCTGGTTACTCTGTGAATTATTAAAGCTTTGGTTGGTATGTTTTCAGATGCGTGCTCTGTCGAAAACGAGCTGCTTATCTTGCGGAAAAGAAGGTAAATAGCTTTGATGTTGGTTAAGATATTGTCAATTTATACAATTGAAGTGGTTGAGTTATACTTCTAAGGTTTTGTTAGGATGTCATGGATGCCTCTGGTGTTGCTCTTGTTCTGATCGGACCAGGAAGTATCGATCAGGTAACAGATATGAACCTACAATTTTTGTAAGCATTTTGATTAGTGAGCGTTGAAAAGAAAAAGAAAAAAAATTTCTTCTCATGTTAGTACCATGATCTATGCAGGCTAATACTTTTGTGGAACAGTCAAAATTTGAAGGAGGTATGCTTCTTATTTACTTCTGAATTCCAAAAAATGAAGAAGGTAATTTTTTTTGTATGAGATGGTCTAATCTATGATCAAATTTTTCTCAGAGGTCTATGCAGATCCAAACCACGCATCATATGAGGCGCTCAAATTTGTTTCTGGGGTTTCTGTGACCTTTACTCCCAAAGTAGAGTCACTTCTATCTTAGCATATTCATTAGGTAATCAAAATGTTAAGCCTTTGTGGTCTAAGTAGCTCTATGGAATTTTTCTAGGCTGCTCTGAAGATAATAGAGTCTTACATGGAAGGATACCGCCAAGACTGGAAACTCTCGTTTATGAAAGATACAGTAGAAAGAGGCGGCTGGTATGTTAAAGACTCAGAATCGTGAATTCCGGTTGGAGATCAGATAACCTTCCTGTTTCCTTAACAATGTGTTTGAAAAATATGCAGGCAACAAGGTGGAATCCTAGTTGCAGGGCCTGGTAAATACAACATCTCTTACATCTGCAAGGTACTCTCTTCTTCCTCTCCTTATTTTTGTGCAAATACGTTACCCCTGAACACTGATCTTTGCATTTACACTGACACTAATGTAATCAAAAGGGTGATTAATCACATTGTCATTTTCAACAATATGTTTGTGGAACATTTCAGGACAAAGAAGCTGGAGATGACCCGCCTATTGAAGAGATCCTAAAAGCTTGTTGCGCTTAAAAGTAATTACAGGGAAAGCATAAAAGACTTCCTTATTATTTTCGTAGAACCAACGATCCTCTTCTCTTTTTAACCACAGAACAATGAATCAAAACCCCCCAATGCATATATTCACAGAGCTTGCATAGAAGGATATTTGTTCATATACTTTCTGCAATAAATGCGTGTACTTTTTGCTATATACAAGACATAAACTCAATACATATATTGTGTAGTTTATATCTTTCGTTTTGCTCCTCAAGTTTTGCAGTTTCGACTGATGGAAAACAGTCTTCAAGCGTGTAAAGTTGCTTAAGATTTGAAACATTTGGTACCCTTTCATTTGATCAAAAACATTTTATACCATCCGTTTGTGTGCAACTGTGTAGGGGTGGGCATTTCGGTTTAAATCGGGGTTTTGGTTCGGATTCGGTTCGGTTCGGGTTATTCGGTTCTAGTAAAATATCAACTAAATTCAAACTGAAACTAGTTTGGTTTGTTCGGTTCAGTTCATTTCAAATTCGTTTATTTCAGTTCGGTTCATTTCAGATTGGTTTTTGTTTTGCTTTTAAAAAACATTCCATATAACTTGAAATTAAATTTCTAAATCGTAGTAAAAATAAACAATAAAAATTACTTAAATTAAAAAATTCAGACTAAACAAAAAAATCATAGAAAAAAAATTAAAAAATCAAACGTATTAAGTTAAAGATATGATATTTTTTGGCACTTTCTTTTACACGAAAAAAGAGAAAAGATATATATATATATATATAAGGTTATTAACCTTTACTAATTAGGTTAAAGATTTTTTAAAAATCTAAATGTGATTAATTGTACTATTGTAGACTTAGTATTGTATGTCAAAATTTTAAAGAAAGGAAAAATTAAACTTATTTACTAAATCTACTTAAAAAACGCATCATTCACTAAATCTAACAAAAAAAATATATGTGTATATTTGTATATATATATATATATATAAATAATAATTAATAATTAAGAAAAAAATACATCCGTTTATCGATTCGGTTCGGTTTTAAACCAAACCAAACTGAACTGTTCGGGTTGAAGAAATACTGAACCGATCGATTTGCTTAAGAGTTTTAGTATGGTTCTGTTCGATTTAACTTTGCTTAGTTCAGTTCGGTTCGGTTCGATTCGGTTGATATGCCCACCCCTACAACTGTGTATGATTTCTAGATGTTGGTTAGGGCCCATGTATTGTTGCCCTGAACCGGGCTTGGTTATCACAGTAAAATGGCCGGGTTGAGGCAATTCCCGACCCGACATGAGATATTGGATCCTCGACTGCATTTCCTCCCTAAACCCTACTCCTCACTAAAACTCTTTTGCTGTCTTCCTTCCTTCTGCATTGAAATTCCCAGAAATTCGTAAACAGAGATTCAGTTAACGAAACCCATTTCACAGTTACGGCAATTCATCTGCTGTAATGGCTTTCATTTCCAGATCTAAACCTTATCACTGGAGAGCTAGGGTTTATCTCTCACTTCCCAGATCGTCAGACTCATCTCTCTTCTCACTCTCTCGTCTATTCAGCACAACTGAAGAAACCCAGAACCCAGTCGCAAACCCAGAAACCCAATCTCCTGATGCTCCAAACCCAGAAACTCAATCTGCAGATGCTGCGAAACCCGAGACGAAGAATCTACGTTCTTCAACACCAATGGAAGAAAGGCAGAGAGAGAGATTCCAACGAGGTAAGCATCATAAATCCCATGAGAAGCTAGAGGATACAATCTGTAGAATGATGGATAATCGGGCTTGGACTACCCGTTTACAGAACTCGATCCGAGATCTCGTACCTCAGTGGGACAATTCTCTGGTCTATAACGTCTTGCACGGTGCTAAGAAACTTGAGCACGCTCTTCAATTCTTCCGGTGGACGGAGAGATCTGGATTGATTCATCATGATAGAGAAACGCATATGAAAATGATTGAGATGTTGGGACAAGCCCAGAAGCTGAATCATGCTCGGTGCATTCTCTTGGACATGCCTGAAAAGGGTGTTCCTTGGGATGAAGATATGTTTGTGGTTCTTATTGAGAGTTATGGTAAAGCTGGTATTGTTCAAGAGTCTGTTAAAATCTTTCAGAAAATGAAGGATTTGGGTGTGGAGAGGACGGTTAAGTCGTATGATATGCTGTTTAAGGTGATTCTTAGGCGTGGGAGGTATATGATGGCCAAACGGTTTTTCAATAAGATGGTTAGTGAGGGTATAGAGCCGACGAGGCATACTTATAATCTTATGCTGTGGGGTTTCTTTTTGTCTTTGAGGTTAGAGACTGCTTTGAGGTTTTATGAAGATATGATTAGTCGAGGGATCTCGCCTGATGTTGTTACGTACAATACTATGATTAATGGGTATTGCCGGTTTAAGAAGATGGATGAGGCAGAGAAGTTGTTTGTGGAGATGAAGGGGAAAAACATTGAGCCTAGTGTTGTGAGTTACACAACCATGATTAAAGGATATGTTGCTGTGGATAGAGTTGATGATGGGTTGAGAATCTTCGAGGAGATGAGATCTTTTGGTATTGAGCCTAATGCTACAACGTACTCAACGTTGTTGCCAGGTCTGTGTGATGCAGGGAAAATGGTGGAGGCTAAGAATATCTTGAAGAGTATGATGTCGAAACACATTGCTCCAACAGATAACTCGATCTTCCTTAAGCTTTTGGTTGCCCAGAGCAAAGCTGGGGATATGGCTGCAGCTACTGAGGTACTCAAAGCCATGGCTAGACTAAATGTTCCAGCGGAAGCAGGACATTACGGGGTCTTAATTGAGAATCAATGCAAGACTAATGCATACAATCAGGCTATCAAGCTTTTAGACACGCTAGTTGAGAAAGAAATCATATTGAGGCATCAGGATACTCTGGAAATGGAGCCCAGCGCTTATAACCCAATCATTGAGTATTTGTGCAACAGTGGCCAAACCTCGAAAGCAGAAGTGCTTTTCAGGCAGCTGATGAAAAGAGGTGTTCAGGACCAGGACGCTTTAAACAATCTAATTCGTGGGCATGCAAAGGAAGGAAACCCGGATTCCAGTTACGAGATTCTGAAGATCATGTCGAGGAGAGGTGTGCCTAGAGAAGCAAATGCATATGAGCTTCTCATCAAGAGCTACATGAGCAAAGGCGAGCCTGGAGATGCCAAAACCGCACTGGACAGTATGATTGAAGACGGACATGTACCGGATTCATCACTCTTCAGGTCAGTGATTGAGAGTTTGTTTGAGGATGGTAGAGTGCAGACCGCAAGCCGTGTGATGATGATCATGTTAGATAAAGATGTTGGGGTCAAAGAAAACATGGATTTGATTGCCAAGATCTTGGAAGCTCTGTTAATGAGAGGGCACGTAGAAGAAGCCCTCGGGCGTATAGATCTTCTAAATCAAAATGGACATTCAGCTGATTTGGACAGCCTCTTATCAGTCCTGAGCGAGAAAGGAAAAACGATTGCAGCATTGAAGCTGTTAGATTTCGGATTGGAGAGAGATCTTAGCTTAGAGTTTTCAAGCTACCACAAAGTGTTGGACGCTCTTTTAGGAGCAGGGAAGACTCTGAATGCGTACTCGGTTCTGTGTAAGATCATTGAGAAAGGAAGTCCAGCTGAATGGAAAAGCTGTGATGATCTGATTAAGAGCTTAAACAAGGAAGGGAACACAAACCAAGCTGATGTTCTTTCACGAATGATCAAAAAGGGACCAGGAATCAAGAAAGACAAGAAACAACACACTGTTTCTCTATAGAAACTCTTGACAAGTTGATTCGTTCTTAGTTTATTTATTTTATTGTTGAGTTTAAGAACTTCAAAATCTTCTGTTATCCAAATAAATCCTTTTTTGAAACTTGTTTTGGAAGGAGACGTTTTGTATGATCAGTGCTTTTTGGTAGGAACTGTATCATTTTCTGATTTAATTTTTCAGTTCCCGTGATTGATTTGGTCAATCATTTAATTCCATTTTATAAAAATTCTGGTGTAAGTTGAAGATCTGTGCTGGAACAAGAGTGTACAGCTTCTATTGGCTTTTAGTTAAATATCTTATCTTCTCGTAGATTTTTTGCCTTAGCACGAGACGTGCCATCTCCACTGTCCATCCAAAAGTTCGACGGCTCGGATCTCTTGTCATCCATCATTTCCCTTCAAATTATGACAAGTAGTTAACAGACCCGTCCAACAGAAAGGTAACCAAACACAACTACTTTTAAGTAATTACCACCAAAATTATCGAGAAAATTAACATCCTCGAGTACAATCATATTATTTCAAGAAGTAAATACAACAAATATATCCTTTTTTATGATACCTTAATAAAAAAAATCCAGGTTCCCCTAAATCTCTAAATTAGAACCTAAATTTAATTCTTACATGAGTTTTAAGGTATAAAGTATAAACACAAACGAATAAAAATATAAAATATTAAATATTCATATTTTTGCATAGAAATATTGTTTAATAACTAATTAAAATTTTGGGAAAGCATGACTAACAAATACTTATGATAACAACCATTGTTAAAAGTCTATTGCTATAAGACAGAGTCAGAAAGTTTATGAGTTGGTATACTTTAGTTGTGGCTAACACACTTTTGGAAGAGCAAGTTAAATTAGAGCTGAATTTCCCAATGATTTATCAGTAAATTTGGATTTAGATTTATGTTTGTTTTTTGTTTGATCTTTATGTCTCTTTTTAGAAAAAATATTAATATAATCTTTGACGGGAAAAAGTACTTAACCTACAATATAAAAAACAAGTGAATACAAAAAAAATACCATAACCATTATTTTTTACATAAAACTTGATAAAATCAATAAAGTGAGAGGAAGAAAAACATCTGAGACATCCTATAAAAATAAACAAGAGTATTTAAACCATTTCATACAAATTGTTAAAAATAAAAAAGAAAATTATTTCATACAAAAAACATTAAAAGCTTTATGTATTGAATTTAAATACACACAGTACAAAAAAATATGAATATTAAAAATAAAATAAAAAACTAGTTTCAGGTTAAAGATATTTTGTGCAATCGCAAGAGGTTTCATTTCATTTGCCCATAAATATCGAACACACTGCATCTTATCTCCACTCTCAAAACCCCTAAATCCACCCCAAACCTTATCTCTTCTCCCATGGCTGCTTCAGCTTCCTCTCTCGCTCTCTCAACCTTCAACCCCAAATCCCTCCCCTTCTCCATCTCCAGACCCGCCTCTGCTTCCCTTCTACCCCCTTCCGTCTCCTTCAAACTCGACTCCTCCGCCTCCGTCTCCCTCTTCGCTTCCGCCTCCAAATGGAACTCCTCTCGCTTCGTCCGTAACGTCGCTGTTACCGAGGATTTCGAGGTTGAAGAGGACGGCATTTACGCTGACGATGCTGCTGCTGCGGAGCCTCAGGAGCAGCCTCAATCTTTCTCTGCTGATTTGAAGCTGTTCGTTGGTAATCTCCCTTTTAATGTCGACAGTGCTCAGCTCGCTGAGCTTTTCGGGGGTGCTGGAAATGTTGAGATGGTTGAGGTATGGATTTAGGGTTTGTGTTGATAATTGAGAAATTTGCCAATTTTGTGAAATGGGTTTTGAACTAGTTTTATTGTCTTGTGTGGTGGAGATTAATTGTTTGTGTTCTTTCTGCTGTAGGTTATCTATGACAAAGTGACTGGAAGGAGCAGAGGTTTCGGATTTGTGACTATGTCTTCTGTCTCTGAAGTTCAGGCAGCTGAGCAGCAGTTTAATGGCTATGTAAGAATATGCTTCTCTTTACTTTCCTCCTAATTGTTGATGTGGATTTGTCTTGAAGATTTTTGTTTGTGTGTTTAGTCCTTTGATTGTGAATTGTATGGTGGATAATCTGTTTGTTATACCAAGATAAGATGTATCTAATGTCTTCAAACTTGTGGGTTGTTTTGTCTTTTTAAAATGAAACCTGAACATATGTGTTTGTTGAACATACGTGTTTGTTGTTGTTATGAGCTAGTTTCTGGTTTCTTTTGTTAATTTTATTGATGTGCAATTGCAGGAGTTGGATGGTAGACCCTTGAGAGTTAATGCAGGTCCTCCTCCACCAAAGAGAGAGGATGGCTTCTCTAGAGGACCCAGGAGCAGCTTTGGAGGTTCTGGATATGGTGGAGGTTCAGGTTCTGCTGGTTCTGGAAACCGTGTTTATGTGGGCAACCTTTCTTGGGGAGTCGATGACATGGCTCTTGAGAGTTTGTTCGGGGAGCAAGGAAAGGTTGTTGAGGCTAGAGTCATTTACGACAGGGACAGTGGCCGTTCCAAGGGGTTCGGGTTTGTGACATACAACTCTGCTCAAGAGGTCCAAAATGCCATCAGAACCTTGGATGGTGCTGTAAGTATCCTCTCTTTCTTGTTTCCTCATACCAATATGCACTTACAACGTGATGATCAATCAAACAAATCTTAATATACATTTTTGTTGCCCTACAGGATTTGGACGGCAGACAAATAAGAGTATCGGAAGCTGAGGCTAGGCCTCCAAGGCGCCAATTTTGAGCACCAGTGGATGGCTTTCTATTCTCAAAAACGCATATTCTAGAGGGTATGTACGTATGACTTAACATTTGTACTTAGCAGATTCGTTTTATCACATTTATTACCATATGGCTGATTTATCGAGTTCTGAAATGTAACAGGTGCTTCTAAGCAAATATAGTGTTTGTGAGATGATGGCAGTTTCAGGCGGTCACCTATGTATGTTGCCTTGGATGCACGAAGGTTGTAATAGAATGGTCTTATTTTTTGAGAAAACGTATAATTAAGATTAAAATCAGAGACCATGTTCTCGTCTGTCTAAATGCTCTGCCATTGACTGCTTCGCGTTGGTTTAATTCAAATTCTCTCTATTTTGTGGCCTCTTCATAATGCTTCTATCTTTAAATTAAAAGTCTTGTTTATGTTGAAAACGTCTAAACTAAAACACTCAAATCATGCAATTCATTAATGTGTAACCGAACCAATCCACAATATGAAGTAGATCGTAGAAATGGAATACTTTTATAACACGTGGGTCGTTCGTTTCGAACTAATCCCTCCGACAAAACATAATAATAGATAAGATGTAATTTATACATCAGACCGATGAGCTTTTACAGATGCCGGCCTGTCTGCTGGCTTGTCTTCTGGCCTCATTGCCGGAAAGAGTATAACCTCCTTGATGTTGAGTGAGTCAGTAAAGAGCATAGTAAGTCTGTCTATTCCCAACCCCCATCCAGCCGTGGGAGGCAATCCATATTCTAAAGCTTTACAAAAGGTCTCATCTAAAGCCATTGCTTCATCATCTCCAGATTGCCGGTCCTTCAGCTGATCAGCAAGACGTTGGCGCTGGACTAGAGGATGGTTCAACTCTGTGTAGGCGTTGCAGAGTTCATGTTTGTTAATGAAAAGCTCGAATCTTTCAGTCAACATATTGTTCGATCTGTGCCCTTTTGCCAAGGGACTCATGATGACTGGATGGTTGATTATGAAAGTTGGTTCACACAAGTCTCTTCCAGAAATTCTCCAACAAGTTTATCTAACAGAGGGGATGTTGTCGGAGGAGGAGGGCATTTGACATCAAACCTCGCACATGCATCAGTGATACACAAAGTTTTACCCTATGTATTTCTAACTGCAAGTGCACATGCAAGTGTAGTTATAGTATTTAAGGATCGAATCCCACAAGGACCGAAAATAAATATGCGACTAGTCTAAATAAATTCTAATTAAATGCAAGTATTGGTTTTTGAGGTTTCCTACTGTAAACTATTACTAAGTATGGTTTGGAAAAGTTTTTAATCTATTAAAAGGCTGCTAAGCTATTGGGAAGTTCAATTAAGATGAATAACCTCCGTCTGGAAATCGATCAGTATCGATCGACACCATGGTGGTGTCGATCGACACCTCTCGGACATGAAGACATGGAAGGATTAATTC
>OVAP01004484.1:0-14511 GCA_900406295.1 Aurinia saxatilis | reverse complement strand
AAACCACCATCTGAGCCTAGTGGAACCATCTCGTAATTCACTCCAACTGAAACCTTCATCCGTTCGTGAAACTACAACCTTTTCCTTCTCCAACGGACTCTTCTCCAACTGATTTCTTCTTGAAACTAGGGCATTCTCTAACTCATTTGTTTCAACCTCCACATGCAAAATAATTCTACAATCAGTTGCATCCTTCGATGTAAAATACACATAAACATCATCATCATCGAAGATATATGATGGTCTCCGAGGTTTTGTGTCCAATGGTATGAAACTCATGAGGCGTGTTGTAGTTGATTTTATACGAACCTTTTTGCACACACTATCCAATAACAAGANGAAAATGTATGTTCAAATAAAAGAAAAAAACGACATTAAACTAGGAACTACTGATAACTACTGACATTACGAACTACTGATAGCTACTGATATTAGGAACTACTAATAACTACTGATATTTCCAGATTTAAAATCGAGCCATTCAATCGAGCCCCATATCACCTATTCACCTACATTTCACTGTCATTAACCAACTACTAATATTACGAACTACTAATAACTTGTGGTATTAGGAACTAGTGATAATTAGTGATATTTTCAGATTTGAAATAGAGCCCCATATCCTAGCTATATTCACCCATATTTCACCGTAATTAACCATTGTATGACATTACAATGCAAAGTAAGCTTCTAATCGACCGATACAAACAGATGCAACGATAACAATTGAAATATAATCCCAATTGAGAATCACCTCGTTTCAATATTTGGAGGTGATTCAGTACGATTTGATCTCAAAATTAGTTAACTCTCACCTTGATTTGTCTTCAACTTCAACTAATTTAGATTCGGCTTCAATTCCACAAAATTACCAATTTACAATTTTTTTTTTCATTTGTTCATCGGGTTCGGTGTTCACGAGGAAAAAAAAAATTATCTTTTTTTCTTTTTTAATCCTAAAATGATGGAGAGACCATTTTAATCCTTTCACAGAAACAAACTCGTAAGGTATTTTAGATAGTTTTGGTATTCTGATTTGGTAAACAAAAAAAAAGGTTATATTAGAATTTGGTCCCAAAGATGGAACCCAAAATTTGAAAATTAATTCGGAGCGACACACACAGAAACACCTCACGAGTTCGCTCGTCCGTACATGGCGCGAGGTTTGGCCCTATGCTCCAATGGAAGAAAGCCTTCGACCTTGCTCTTGAGCTCCATCGCTAGGGTTTCACTTTCCTTTTCTCCTAAAACCCTTTTCGCTTGGTTTCCGCTTCAATCCTCGAGATTATTCTGTAAGCTCGCTTGTGTTCCCGAGACGAAGGTTTTCGATAGGAGAATGGCCATGGCGGGACTCAAACCTCACCACCGGATTGGTAAATTCCTAATTGAATTGAAATTTTGATGCTTATTACATATACACTGTTTTTTTTATATATATATAAAATTGGGTTTGTGTCTTTAGCTTTGGGAGTTTCAGGCGGGCCTGATAGTATGGCGCTTTGTGTTCTAACTGCAAAATGGAAAACTCAAGGGCCAAATGGTGTTTGCAAGACAGATGATGGTTTTATCGATGGACTTGTTGCTATAGTTGTGGATCATGGATTACGACAAGAGAGCAAAGATGAGGCTCAACTTGTCTGTTCCAGAGTTTCTGAAATGGGTATGTTTCTTTAGGGGTATGAACATTTTGAGTCTGCATTTCAGTAACTTGGGGGAGTTTGTATAGGAATCAGATGTGAGATTGCTCGTTGTGATTGGGTTGATGGTACACCAAAACAAGGGCACTTGCAAGAAGCAGCTCGTGAAATGAGGTTACATTTTTCTATCCCTTGATTTGAATTATTACATGGTAAATTCGATGTTTATGCGGTTTCCGTCTTTACATAGGTATCAAATGATATCGAATGTTTGCTTCCGACAACAGATTGGGGTCTTGCTTATAGCTCATCACGCAGATGACCAGGTAAAAGGCTGTTGAGAATTTGGAAAAGCGAAGGTTTATATCAGTACTCATGAATGTTGTCTGAGGTTGGATGCAGGCTGAGTTATTCATTCTAAGGTTATCTCGCAGTAGTGGCGTACTTGGGCTTGCGGGTACAGCATTTTCTTCTGAAATTTTCTCCCGCAGTCTGCAGTTAAATGTAAAAGATATGAAGAACCGATCTATTCTCTTAGTGCGTCCGCTACTGGATTTGTGGAAAGAAGACATGTACAAGGTTCCACTCGAAATTAGAAACTCTAAATCATTTATAGCTTTCTGGCTGTGGTCATCAACTCTATAATGTTTAATTGTAGATATGTAAATGGGGTAATCAAGATTGGGTTGAAGATCCGACTAATCGTAGTCAATTGTTTGTTCGGAATAGGATTCGAACCTCTATAGGAAACTTACAATCAGGCAAGCCTATCAAATATCAACTTGTTCTCTAAAGCTTGATGGGGAGGTGTGACTAATACATATTGTTGTTTTCTTTTCAGGTACATTCAAGTCAGAACTGCAAGCAGTCATTTCTGAGTGTCGAAGAACACGTTCCTTTGTTGATAAAGTTTGTACAGACTTAATAAATCAGACTGTTACAGTCGCAAATGTAAGAACATTTTTCAGTTTAAGCTCACGGGTATAAATGGCGAGAGTGAATTTTTAACGTTAGGAATTGGCAGAAGGGATATGCTGTTCTTGATTTAGAGAGACTAAACCCTACAGAAGTTAACGACATTTGCCTCTCAAAGTATCTCGCCGCGGTCCTTCAGGTGTTACATCTTGAGCTTTTTTCACTGGCAAAGTTGATCTCCTTTGAGTTTTTTCTTGACTCTTCCTTTATCTCGAATCTCTAGTTTATCTCTCAACGGCAGAAGCCAATCAGAGGAAACACTTCAAAATTGCTTTTGAACTATCTCCGTTCAATTCCGTGCAGGGTAAACATTTTTCGTGTTATTTTGTTCTCTAGATTTCGATCTGTACTATTTTAAGTAATTTTTGCTCATGTGGGTACTCAGACATCTCTTACAGCTGCTGGTTGCTACCTTAGTCCGGCTCCTGGGTCGAAGGGTACCAAAATAATAGTCTCATGTTCTGTTGAATGTCCTTTACCTTCAAAGACAGAACTCTTGGATATTTGCTTCAATGAGTCTCAGAAAAGACTGGTATCTGATGACCTCGGTCAAATCATATCAGATGCAAAATCTTTTTCAGACCACGTGGCCCCAAGTAGATTGTTTGAGGTCCAGTTTTTGGATGTTGCATCTGACTCCGTTTTGAGTAAAGCCAGGGAGCTCAATCTTCTCAGCGAATCGACCTATACAACTATTGGTCTGCTGCAGAGGGATGAAACCAGTCGATTCATAACTAAAATAGAAGAGAAATCGGTGGATGAATCCGAGCATGGAACCAACATCGCATCTTCCTCTGATAAAGTCCATCTTTGGGCAGGGCAAAGTCTATACTTCATGAACCGGTTTCTCATCAGGTGGAACTTGAGTGACCACAAATGCTATGAAGGGGGCTACGGTAATTGTCCAGTGAGTACAGCTACATCAATGGAGGTTCGGCACATGATTGAAGCTGACTGGCTATATCTAGCAGAGGTTTCAAGATGCTCGAACACAAATCATTCTACGTCATCCGCACATAAAGCTCTCAGGTCACTAAAGTTTATACCAGCCCCTGCAAGAAGAAGCCTGCCTGTCTTGATCAGTCACTGCGGATTACTACTCAGCGTTCCTGTACGTTAAATTACCATTTTAAGACGCTATAGTTCATTTGGGTCTCGGATTTAACAAGTAGAAAACCATAGATTAATTATATTCTGTGTTTTCAGGCTATTGGCTTCAGCTACTGTCCATGCTTTGAGGCATCCGCAGTTTTTCTACCAAGAGTTCCACTTGGAGGCGGCTTTAGCTCATTTCTCTAGTCTTCACCAGAATTCTAGCCATTTTTATTCAAGAACAAATTCTCGTCAAACAAAATAATATTTCAAGAATCTGTATCCTAGGCAACTTTCGTTATTGAAAATCACCAATTACTCTTTTCTTAATTCAAAGTTTATGACAACGAGAAAACGATCATACTCCGCCTTGGCCACCTCGTTCTTTTAGCGTTTGAAAATTAGTAAACCACTGCTTCCAGGCTGCATCCTTCTGTTGCTCAACCCATGAGAGAAAAGCACTGTCTATCAGGCAAAAGATGTTGACATAAAGCAACTGGTACTGCACGGGAATATATCTGAAGTTTGCAATCTGAAGAAGTGGCCATGCTCCGCCTTCTAGAGCTAGAGCCGGAAGAAAATCCCTCTTGAGTCCTTCTTTGACTTCTGATGTGTTTTTGCCAGTGGCAAATCCCATGTATGTGAAGAACACTAGTAGATCTATGGGACCAAAGATAAGACCATCCATTGCAACTTTGGCAGCCACAAACCGTGTTGACTTTGGTGCATACCGAAGCTTCAGTTTTATGAATTTATCCAGGCCTTCATACCTGCGCACCAGCAAATAGAACAATATCAGGTTTATCAATCTATTAATAAACCATTCTATCTGATTTATTGTTGATTGATAAGGTGAGAGACACCATGAGGACACTGGTTTTTGCATTTGACACACAAAAGCTAAAACTAATCGATCGGGAGTAAGAAGAAAACAAACCAGAAGTGGCCAACAGGTCCAACAAAACCAAACCCAAACATGCTCGTGATAGCTACGCGCTTCCAATTGACCTTGAATTCTGCATCTGCCTCTACATCTTTATTTGTATCCTGTAATATTGAACAGAGATTAATGCTCGACAAAGGTAAGTCAACATGGCCACGATACATAACCACAACTCAGAACAATATATTAGCCAAAATTCAATAGATCTCTTCTTCCGTCAACCTATATATATGACAACTTTGTTTGCATCCTGTTATATTGAATATAGAACTATAGTTTAATGCTTATTTTCAATATAGTCTCGATATTTAGCTAAAACTCAGAACAATATACGAATTCCTTTAGCAGCCTATATATCATAATCCTTAAGGGCGAATGGAAATAAAAGGTGGTAGCCAAAATCACAGAAAAGTACAAAATGACTGATCATTGTTGCTGGTTTATTGAATTCTAAGGATCATTTCTGTGCAAAACAAAGGCGTCATAAGTTGAAAAGCATCTCATTCTTCCATGGAAGTAAGCAAAAGGCTATAAAAGTTGAAAATTTGCAGAACTATATAGCAGAATGAAGCTGTGTTACCAATGGTTATTATCTTTAAGTATCTATATCACCATAGAGAGGACCTCTTTTCAAGTAATAAGCATGCTAAAAGAGAAGTGAAAAGCTGTAGTGCACATCTTGGCTGTTTAAAAATACCATTAGGTATGCAAAAGGTTGATAGAATGTAAGAAACTAAGAATGAAATATGAGCAAACAAGTAAATGCAAGTGGAGCCATCAACCCAAAAATGAATCCAGATATTATTTCTCAGTGCTTCTCAGGTACTAGAACCCTAACCCATAAGTGGCTAAGAAAACAGGTCAGATCCTTGAAAGATGGAGCAGCGAGAAGGTGGGAAAAACTCGAGAAAGGTCTAACAAAGCAACATTAGCTATTGAACGAAATGTCCCACACATACTGAAGTTGAATTAGAAATACCTAAACTAATATCAACAAATCAAGAATCGGAGAGGAAGTTTTCAAATCGAGAATCGAATAGAGGGAGAGATCGATGGAAGATGACTAACGGTGAGAAGAAGAAGACGAGGTTTGGCGGTGGAATGAGTGATGTATTGAGCGGTGACATCGCCAAATCCCCAAAGAAAGCCGGAACTGAGGACCTGAGTTTTAACAGGATGAACCGTCAGGCATCGCTGGTACCATCTCCAAAGCTTCAACATAACAACCGCCGCGGGAGAAGGCGATTGAAGAAAGAGGTTGAACACAGCTTTTAAGCTTTTCCTGCTAAACGTCTCTCCCTTCTCTTTAATCCTTTCTTCATTTTTCTCCACTCAAACACTCCACACCTCTTGCCATTCAGAATACTGCCTATAGGCTTTTAAATGGGCTTCGTTCGGCCCACTAAACTTGAGCTGCTATTCACCAAAATGGGGAAAGCAACATAGGCCCTGTTCTTTTCTCCGCTGCGATAGCGATCGCGACTCTCCAATATAAGTAAAGTAAGTAAAGAATAACGCCAATCACATATCAACGGAATCGTAACAATCCGGTCAACGTAGTCGCACACGTTTCCACCTGTCGCGTTTTTAATCGGCGACAACACCGACATCAACAACACTCATACAAAACAATCGCAACGACATCAACAACACTCATTCAAAGTCTACTTTGCCACTTTATACACTTAAATTGATGAATCGCTAAAGCAATCGCAGCGGCCATGAAAAAAACAGGGCCATAATGCCCTCTTTTTTTGTTTTTGTTCTTAAACAACGTCGCTACATTAAAACCGTCCTGAAAGCCAAACCAGAATAACAAAGTTCACAAAACATATGTCCGTCCTAATAGTCGCACGTTACGTGCTAACCTATTTATGTGGGTGTTCTGAGTTATATTAACGTGGGTGATGGAGAAGGAGTTAAACTGCATCCCGAATAAATAGACAGTGAGTGTCAGCCAATCTATCATAAAAGTTGCTACTTGACCAAATCGTTGGAATCCATAAGAACGTGGAATCACGTTTTTTTTTTGCAGAGAAATGGTAGATCACGACTTTGGCAGAAAAGCATGGAATCACTTTTTTTACGGAAAATTTTAATTACTGGTTAAATCATGTTTTTCCGGAAAAATGTTGAATCACATTTTTAGCAGGAAAATATGATATCATGTATTTTAAAAAAAAAATATATTCCGCAGAAAATTGCAAAATCACAGTTTTGACGCAAAAACATGTAATCACATTTTTAGCAAAAGGATCCAATTTTTTTTTACGCGGATCGTGAAATCAGGATTTTATCAGATATTAGTTTAGTTCATATTTTACTTGGTAAATAAAAATAATTTGTTATAAAAGTATAATCAAATCATGAAACTTGGTTAGATATGCTTTGTTAATATTGTTTCACACATTTAATCTTATTATCTTTGGTTAACACATTTGGTTTGGTTATTTTCAAAATTGGTTTACTAAAATTTGATTTGTTTTTTTTTTTTATCGTCTACAGATTTTATTAATAAGAAACATTGCCACAACACAAACTAACCACACAGGGAACCCATATGCTAAGGTATCAAACCACACTTGGTTCCCAAAGCGAGAGTATCAACTGATAAAACTGGAAATAAGCACCAGAAACAAGAAATGAAAATAAACCTAAACTAAAGTGAATCCAACTCTAAACTGAAGTCATAGTCTAAAGCATTGGTGAGTCGAAAACCTAGAACGGATTGGTCTTCCTCGTATAACAGATTGGGTGCGACCTCATCATGTGAAAATCCAAGTTGAAACATCGAACTTCTAGGCCAAATTTATTGCCCTGAAACGCTTCGATAAGACACGGAACATGATAGTGTCATAAACAAATTTTGAAAGTGTTGGTTCTCGATCAACCAAAGTCGGAGGGACAAGGAGCGAAGGTCTGCCTCCAGGAAGTGCATGCCCGCCTCTTCAATCGAGACGGAACATAGTGATTGACCACCGAAAAATTAGGATCCACATAATCCAAATTCAAAACTGGGAATTCAAAAGACTTGCATGTCGCAGGGATAGGGCAAGTGAAACTTCAAACGCAAGAAGGGAGATTCAAGGAGGCTCTAACCCTTCTCCATTGCAAATCGAGCCACCTCAGAATCAACAACATTCGGCGAGATCTAAAGAACTATGTAGACGCCGTGTATAAAACAAAACAAAGAGACGGAGGAACCATCACCGGATCTGACCAGGGCGACCGATCCGAGTCGCAGATCTAGTCGGTAATCTCCATCGCTTTAACGCAGATAAACATCGATCTGTTTAAGAGAAAGCGGCCGAGACAAACCTCGAACGAACCCCCGAATAAGGAGGGTGCAAAGCCGAGACCCAAGACTGGAACCAGTCGACGGACTGATCAAATTGACCCTTCCGACGAACCCTGGAACCGTAATAGTCTAACTTCACTTAAACCACTGAATAAAGAGATAATAGAAGGCAACAAAGGTGACCGTTTCCGGCGCTAAGGAAGCCGCCGCTGGCCGGTCACCCCTCTCTCTCTAATCTCTCTCTAACCCTAACACCGATTTGGTTTAAATTAAGGAAAAATATTAATGGTTGATTGGGTAAATTCATTAACTCATTTTAATCACACTCATTTCAACTCAACTTATTAAACTCATTAACTCACTTTGACCCAAATTTTAAACTAATTGGGTTAATGGGTTGGTTTGGATTAGGTTAACCCATACACATTGACCCATTTTGATAACCCTAATTTTCGGTTAAAAGCTAAACAAATAAAAACCGAATATATCCAAACCAAAATGAAGTAGATATAATATCAATACAATAGCTCATGAACAAAAAAAAAGTCGCAAAAACAAATTGAAACCGAACCAAAGACCCCCTACATCAAACTAGGCATGGGCATTCGTGTTTCGGGTTTTTTTTAAGGGGTTGAAGACTACATATAGGTTTTTTTTTATTCCAGTTCGGTTCAGTACCAAGCCTGTTCGGGCTATACTTTTGTTTGAGATCTGTTTTTTATCCGAAAATATTTCAGATATGGATTGGTTCGGTTCTTTTGAATCGAAAGTACTCAAATTTTCGGTTAGGTTTGGGTATTTTATAACTGAAGTTGCACAAGATACTCTATATAGAACCGAAGTATCCAAAATATCTGTGAACTTTTGTTTTCAATCAAACATAGACAAAAATTATAAGAAGAAAGATTGTAAGAGAAACATTCATACATACTTAAAATTCAGACATTCAAACTTCTGAAACACCGAAATCAGTTCTTAAACTTCAACTGAAATGTCAAACAAGCAAACGAAAAGAGAACCAAAGAGAAGAAATATGAATCTAAAAATATTACAAATCGAATATCCCAAAACTCCTTCTCCATGTTCCTGTGACATAATAAACAAATAATATTAGAAACAAGCAAGCTACACTTAAAAACCAAACAAGAAGTAAGAAATTCAGAATGGCACAATGTCAAAACTAGAAGGTGTACAATGATGAATTTATACCTTAAAGCTGAATAGCAAAATGAATTATTCATCTTGAGTTTCTACCATATTAAAAACTAAGTATTTACTCGCGTTACGCGTGAGTTGTTAGACTTTTATATTTTTATATTAATATTAGTTGAGAAGTGAAATAAAATGGATATATGTGTACATATTGGCATGAGACTTCGTTTAAAGGACTTTCTATATTTTAAATAATATACAACAACCATGTATCACATTTGGTTAAATAAAAAAAGTAAAATATATTTATTTTGTATTGGGCTTCGGTATAACAACGTTCTACATTCCAAATACTCTATATCAATCACATATAATATTTTGGTTAGTTTTGCTACATTTTGAACTTAAGTTTTTTGAAAAACTATATCTCATTTCTTACTCTGTCTTTTCCACTTCCGCTAGGGTTATATTTTTTTCCAGTTAAAATCCTTTTATTAAATCATATTTACAATAGCATACTAAGAAAATTAATTCTAAATTAGTAATTAATGTTCTCCTACTTACTGTACCTGAGATCACTTATAGTAATTTTTTATAATTTATTTATTTTTATTTTTTGTCATCATTGGACCACAACTGGCCAGCCCATTAGCCTAATTCTATATATTGTAGGCAGCGGGATTCGATCCCGGATGTGATGGTGCCTAGTCTCAGTGGTCTTACCACCTGCCACTAGACTAAGGTCACTTCACATTTTCTCATAATTTATTTTGCATACTTAATTTATTTATATTCATCTACATATGCAAATCTCTTGTTGGTGTTTACTAAACTAAGTTAATTATTTAAAAAATCATAGTTACGTTTATGTAATATAAAATTATCATTATATTAGTTAAATATATTTGCATTATAAAACTCATAAACAATTTCTAGATTTTTAATAGAATCATTATTAAATGCATGTTTGATTAAATTTTTTTATTATGTTATATATATAATTATAAAATTACTCTTTAGATTGTTGAAATTCTATATAAGTAAATGAAATTTAAAAAATTGATATTTACGATATGATTGTACCAACTTATGTTACTTATTTTTAGTATATTTAATTTATATGTGATAATAAATATAAATCATTATTTAAGATTAAATAAACATTTAAAACAATAAACATGAGGTCTGGTGATGTGGATAGTCTAGGAAGAGGTTTGCTCACGTGGACACACTAAGAGGAGATAAAACTGGGCTATTAGTATATAGATAGATAGTTAAACATCAAACCAGAAATTAACATAAGATATAAAATAAGGAAAAGTACCTTTCTTAAGTTTATCCCAAATTCGAATTTAACAAGAATTTGTTCCACTGCAATCAGTTTTGAGTCATTACCTTTGAGTTTTGCCTTCATCCATTGCTCCTAACACATCAAGACTTCGACCATGTTGTAAATTAGACAACTTCTATGTTATGTTATGATTTGACCACTATTGCTGAAAGCACTTTCATTTGCAACTGAGGATACTACTTGCATTGCAAGTACATCCATAGTAATTTGAGCCAAAATAGGACATTTATAACAATTGACCTTCCACCAGGAGGGTACATCATACTCTACACCAATCATAGTTTTAGGATTTTTAATACTTTCCTTCAAATATATTTCTAGCTCGTCCCTTGTATCTTGAATTCATATCACATCAACCATCTTCTTATACATTAATCAACTCCATGCTTTCAGGTTCAAGTGGTTACTCTTGGCCATTGTTTGTTGATGTTTGAGTACACTGAGATAATTGCACACTAGACCCTTTATCATAACGACTATTGTACTCTGCAAACAAGCTATGCAGAACACCTAGAACTGTCTGATACATGTTTTTAGCTTCTACACTGTCTTTTCCATGTCATTTAAAAAAAAAACACATATTAGCATACTGCATCTTCTTCCTAGGATAAAGAAAATGTAGCTAAAATTGATGTTGATCATTCCATCCCAGTACTTAACAAACTTTGTTAGCATTTCATCAACCTTGGTCTTTAACTTTAAGTGTAAACTATTACTCATTGTTACCAGATTCCTCTTAATAGTTGTTATCTCACCATAACACCTATACAAATTCAGAGAAGTCAAGGCTGATACAACTAATGTTGCATTGTAAAAGATGATACAAAACTTTACTAACCACACAACCGCATTCCATACACTTCTTTCAAGAGGTCCAGTCCTTTTGGTCTCATTCTCAAGCTCTTAGAAGTGATCATTGTATAACTTGTCTTCTGCCTCCATCTTCTTGAATGCTAACTTGTACTTAATTGCCCTTGCCAACATCAAATATATAAAATTCCATAGTGTTTTGATATCTAAAGGCAAACTACCTCTTGTCACCTTTCTTGAATCAACTCTCAACTCAAAAGACCTTACCCTATTTGTAGATTGTCTAACATAAGAGACTGCATTGCGAATAGCAGAGACACTAGCATCAACGTCAGCTAAACCATCCTTGACAATTAAGTTAATTATGTGAGCAACACATCTCATAAACATGAACTCACCACCTAACACCAAAGACTCATCAGACAATGAAAAAATTCCTTAGAAACTTCCTAAGAGTTAAACTATTGGAAGTTGCATCGTCCACAGTACTGCAAAAAACCTTCTCAATACCCCCACTCATCTAAACACACAGAATGAACATTTGAGATTGTTTGACCTTTGTGATCTGCGATGTACTTAAATCCAATAATGAGCTTCTTTAAAGTCTAAGAGGCATCAATGAAATGTGTTGTGATCACCATATAATTGGCACCCATGTATAATAAAGTGAAGCAAATAAGTTACAAAATATGAGAAATAATCAATATATGAAAGAAAGTAAATGCATTACATGTAAACTGAGACTGAGCAACCCATATGTCCGTTGTAAAGAGAAACTCTTTGCGTGTTAGTTAAAAACCACTCTTTCAATGTTGTTTTCCTCTTTCCATACGGCTTGGAAATGTCTCTTCCCAATGTTCTTCTGGAATGAGGCTTATACAGGTTCACCTTGTTACAAAAGTGTTTCGAAGCTACACTTTCAAGAAACGAAAGTGGTAGTTCCCCTATCACAAGCATTTCATTTAAAGCTTCTTTAAATACTTGCACATACACTTTGGCTAGCTTCACATGTCCATCATATCCATCGATGATAGCTTGGCAGCGACACTAATCCCATGCTATAAACTGTTTGCAGGATCTGAAATGCTTTTGCAGGTTTGAGGTGTTGTTGTTGTACATCCAAAATTCTTCTGACAATAGTGGTATACACATCTGTCACGATCTTCTTTTGTCCTTGTGAAATGTAACCAAACATTAGACCTTGTTTTTTATCATGATCATGACCCCTTTGATGGCTGAGAATAGCCTCCACTAGGAACAACCTTTTTTTTTTCTTTCCCTTTCTTTTAAGTACTCGTATTCACGGTTGGCCATCTTAATGTTCCATTTCAGTATCTTTAGATGTGTCAATGTTCTTTGGATTTGGAGATGATGAAGAGTCCATATGCAAAGAGAACACCAAATAATCAATTATAACAATCATACGGATAACAATCTAACTTACATACCAAAATCAAAGTGTACAATAATCTAAGAATAAAATTAAACTGAACCCATTGTAAATATGGCATTGTTAATTAAAAACGAAACTAAAGTCAACCAAAAATCTAAGCTACTTACGAGACTACGAATTTAAACGACCTTACAAGTTGAAAAACAGCATGAGTATGATACAAACAAACAATGATGAATTTGATTCTTAAGAACGATCCATGGTAAATTGTTGTTTCACAAATTAGAAACCATGGTCACAGATAAAAAGACGAGTAAGTAAGAATTAAAGAAGACTAACCTGAGAATCAGTTTGATTTCATGACACCTCATAAGGAGGAAAGAATGAGTTATGGAGATTTAGGGATTCCAGGTTGTAGTATCGGTATTTATAGAGATGTAGATGATAAATTTTGAAATGTTAGAGAGAGTATTGGAAAGAAAGAAAAAGGTAGCTCCTAGGGAAGCTAAAGAGAACGGAGCATCGGGAAGAAGAAATAGGGTAAAGCTAAAGAGTAAAATGAAAGATGAGCAGTCTCGTTCGGATACTCAATCGGATCTCGGGTATTAACCAATCCAAACCGGTATCCGATTTCACTCGACCTCAAGAACCATTTGGATATTTTCCTAGGTCCGATTATGATCCAAAGTCGCTTCTTCGGATCAGATTGTTGGATCCAGATTTTAAACTCATGCCTACATCAAATGTAAAAGTCATGATGTTGTCATAGTTAATCACTTTATGGATTTGTTTCTTTTAAATCTAAACATAAAAATAATTATGAAAAATTTGTATATGCTTGTTAATCAGTTGAAGCTAATATATTTATAAGAAATGAAATAATACATATTTTTGTAAAAATTATAGTTAGCTGAAATAACCGAGAAAAATACAAAAAGAGTAAGATTTACACGAAACACCCAAACATATATAGTTTAGAACCAGAATATTTATGACTTTATCTATTTTTCAGCTATTTGGATACCCGTTCGATAACCGATCCAGTATATATATATATATATATTTGAAAATTTGGTTCGAATTCGAGTTTGGATATTTTCCATTTTGTTTTTTTATTTCGATTATTTTGCCCAGACTTGATCCCCAACTAATTATTTGTTATTCTGATTGATTTGTTCTTAGGTCTCAAACTTTGGTTGTATTTGGTGGTAGATTAGGTCACAAAGCTTCTGTATTTATCTTTGATTAGCTACATGAAGTATCTTAGTGTAAATTTCTGGAATTGATAAGCCTCGACAAATACAGAAGTAACCTAATTATACTAACTTCAGTTGATTACTTTGATTACTTTCATGACTTTGAAATTGTGATTACTGGGATTGTTTACTTAAGAAGAGTGTTGTTGCAGGTTTCTGGAACACTATTCTTTACTTAAGAAGAGATGGTTCATTTTGCTGTTTCCGCTTAAGAGCATGGATTAAGTTGTTTTATTCATTTTCGATTTTTTGTTAGAATATTGAAGATGGAAAGAAATACAAGGATTTTGATTACAAGGCTTTTGCAGGTCTTTGGAACCTTTTTCTTTACCGAGATGGTTCCTTGTGCTGTTTGCTTAAGAGCAAGAGATTTTGTTGTTGTTGCAGGTCTTTATGTGCGTTCAGCTGATGATATTGATTCGTCAGTGTCGTTGACAAGCTCGGATGGATCAGTGACTCTTGCATCTAAAAAGATCACGTGAAAAACACTTCACATTCTTCAGTTAAGTCGTAATAGATTATACAAGTATTACTTCTCCGTTCCCTAATCTCTAATCTACTATATAAAAGATAAGGGTATCTCTCGAGCTAATGACAAGTGGCA
>OVAP01004483.1:0-14513 GCA_900406295.1 Aurinia saxatilis | reverse complement strand
AAAGATCCGTTAGACAAGTTTTTGGTTGTATGTGAATTCCTGCCCACACAACTGTCGGTCGATACAAAAAGGCACTGGCCACAAAATCTTATTTATTTTGAAATAACCCGTTTCTTTTATTCTATAGTATAAAAATAGTATTATGNTTTATTCTATAGTATAAAAATAGTATTATGAAACCTATTCAATTTGTTCACTAGCAAATCTAAACCAAATCTCTTTGAGAGAATATAGCAAGCTCTCTTAAAATCTGTTCCATCAATTTATTAGCACTCTCATGCATAATAAATTCTCTATAATCTGAACTCTAGATGGCCAACCTAAAGCATAGCATTAAGAACAACCTAAGGGAAGAGTCAAATCTATGGTACATAATTTAAGCTATGGTAAACAGAAAATCATCAAAGTTTAAGAACCTTAAATCTAACTAACAAACTACTCAGACATAACTAAGCAATTCATCATGCAAAATCAATGAAACAATAAACTAAATAATACTCTAATAGAAAATAAAAGGGTTTAGAGAATTCTTCTCCCTTACAAAACTCTAGGAGAAAAGGAATATTGTATGAGCCTAAACAATGGCTGTAGAAAAGTATTTATAAGGTTCGGGACGTATTTAGAATTAGGGAATTAGTATAAAGAAATTTGGTAAAAATCTTGATCTTGAGAAATTAGGAAACTTGGTGAATATCCGTCGGCTGTCGATCGACACCAGGGTGGTGTAGGTCGACACTCCCTTCTGAAACTTCCATTTTTCTTTGTTTCCTTTTTCGCATCTCCAAGCTTATTCCATTTTTGCTCCAGAATTCTTCTAGATCCTTCCAAAGCTCCAAAACTCGTCCATTAACCTAAAATGACTCTTTTGGACTCTAATTGTAATAATATAGACTCTAAAATAAATATAAGTATATGTTTATTATCATGAAAACCGGTAAGCTATGAGATATATCATTTGCTAGGATCCACGGGAAGGGATTGTATACATCCTAAGTCGTTTCGACTTGTCGTGATCATGGAAATGTGTTGAGATAGTGTTTGGCGACCCCTGAACGTGCTAGGGTCTCAGAATGGAACGTCGAGCCAACTCGCGACCCGTGGCATATGCACGGGTCACGGAATGGGACGTTTAGACGAGTCGCGACCCGTGCCTCATGAACGGGTCGCGGAACGGGACGTCGAGATGAGTCGCGACCCGTGTCTCATTCACGGGTCGCGGATTTCGCTTCCCGCGACGATGTGCGACTCGTGACTCGTCCACGGGTCGTGTTTAGTTCAGACAACACGAAGCGCGACCTGTAACTCGTGCACGAGTTGCATTTCATGTTGGAACATGACGAGGCACGACCCGTGGTTTGTACACGGGTCGCGAGTTTCTTCCGATGTGTTGCTTCATCGAGAATTGTCTTCTTGATGGCTTTGTTATATGTTTGTATGATCAAAAGATCAAGTCTTATTGAGAAATGACTTCTCGATAGCTCAACTTCATGTTCATATGATCAAAAGAACACATCTCGGAGGAAAATGAATTCTTGGAAGGTTATAGTTTGCAATAGGCGACCCGCGAAGATCACAGGTCGCGGATCATGCAAGGCATGATGAACCGCGACCCGTAGAAGCCTCCCGGGTTGCAGTTTGTGTTGCTAAGATGAAAGGCGACCCGTGAGAGCTTCACGGGTCACGCATCAAGCCTCTCATTGCGAGAGGCAACCCGTGGAGCCGTTTTCGGCCTCCGGAAACAATTTCGTATGAAATCGAAGCCTTGTTTGTCAGATTTCATGTGTGGATGACCAAGCTATTGAAAGACTAAGTCTTCCAATAGTTATCGTAAAGGACATTGGCTACGATTTCTCGATGGTCATGAGCAATCCATCCTTGTGATGCCTTAGCATTTGGA
The DNA here is from genome assembly GCA_900406295.1 of Aurinia saxatilis. NCBI lineage: Eukaryota > Viridiplantae > Streptophyta > Magnoliopsida > Brassicales > Brassicaceae > Aurinia > Aurinia saxatilis. Next base: position 12,616 of record OVAP01004483.1, on the reverse strand, counting down.
TTGATACTAAGTTGTAGTCGATTCTTGTGTTTTGCGGAAAAAACTTAACCATTTTATGTTATCAATCTTCGGGGGTGGAATCCGACCCCCACAATTAGCCCCAACCCTTCATAGCTTGTTTAGCTATGAAGAGTTTGAAGATTGATGCATGGTCTTTGGTGGTAAGTCGTAGGAGGCCCCAATTGTAGTTTATCGGAGACGAGAATGTCATCCTGCGGGTTATGATCCCGAATGCTGCCGTAATGTTTTTGTTTCTGAAAATGAAAATCGTTTAGTTACCTTGGCACGTTGTTCAAGACAACTATTGAAGTTTTCCTCCAAATATGTGTATAAGTATGAATGCTTCCTCATCCTTGCTCACAAGGTGCATTGTTGTAGTTATTTCGAAGTTCACAGAAGTTGTCAGATAACTCTCTGTTCTCTTTCTTGTTCTTCGTTGATGCGACTTGATAGATTTAGGTTTTGAACCTTGTTCTTGGTAAAATCTTGGTAGAGAATCATAGTTTTTGATAGTTTACCAATAACTTAGATGTTATTATCGTTAGATCTTCAGGAATTCAGGAGCTTTATGATTGATTGTTATAATACTATAAAAATCAGAAATCACTATTCACCCTTTCTTATCTTCTTCCCCATCTTTTCCCACTAACTTTCATTCACCACCATTCATTCTTTCACCATTGTTGTGAAGAAACTTTCTTCATTCTCACAACTTCCCATCTTTCTCACACTTAGATAAATCGAACTGAAGTATAGAAGATGAAGTTTTCGATATGAACCTTGGAGAGTGGTTGGCGATGAAGAAGAGGGACAAGATCAACGAGAATCAAAGACGGAGACAAAGAGGAGGATCTACGGGTCGCATTTCATCTCCCCTTGCTGGTTCCACGATCCATGTGATCCCTGCAGGTCGCCCTTCGTTGGAAGTCGTCCCTTCCGCACCCCGTGATGTGTCGTTGGTTGGTTTCGCGACCCGTGATGTATCAGGGGGTTGCACTTCATGCGGGCGTGCTACTTCCGCGACCCTCGAGTGTGACACGGGTCGTGCTTCACTTCCCCTTATGTCTCCCGCGACCCGTGATATGGGACTTGGCGATGAAATGAGTAAGTCATCCTCCGAAGATCATGAGCCAAGGAATGGCCGTATCATGTGGCGCTTCGATGGTAGTAGCTACTTTGTCCCGTGTAGCGATGATTCTTCTCCCGAATCGCCTAGTTCCGATAGTAGTCTTGACACGGGTAACCATGGTAACTTATATAGCAATAATTCCGATGTAGAGGATGCTAGTCGTGGTAGATCACTTGATAACGGAGGTACTTCTAGCGACAGTAGCGATGATCGCGATACCGGAGATAATGCTAGTGAAAGTAGCATGGATGGCAAAGAATGTAAGAGTCATGACCTTGTCGATGATGCTGGTGAAGATCCATTGATAGTTGAGAACAAGGAGGTCTTGACGGACTTTGGTAAAGTTTTGATCAAACTCTCGACAAGGCATCAATGGGCTTTTCTTGACTTGATTGTTTGTTCTTATGTATTGTCCCCGGATGCTTGTTAACTCCTTGTTGTTTTGCGTATGTGCAGGTTGTCCGATTCTTCTTCACGCCGAAAGACGTTCGGAAGGGATTATGGAGATGGCGAGATCAAGGATGACGGTCATGGAGAGACTTAGACAAGAGAAGGGTGCTAATGGTTCGGAGGCTAAGTCTTCCTCGCCGGTTGTGGGACACGAGGGTTCTTCTTCGCGCTTGGAGAGTGCACCTTGGCTAGGCGGCGTTTGTTGTTTACCCGCTGGAGGCGTACTCCCGAAAATGACAAGAGTGTTGCTCCGAAGGCGGATAAGGGTAAAGGCATTGCCAAGTATGCTTTGAAACCGAGTAAGGCGAAAGCTGTTGTAAAACTGGTCAAGGACAAAGGAACCTCGAAGGCTGCTTCTCGCAAGAGGTCGAGGAAGAACGTTGCTTCTTCGGATGTTGCAAAGGACGTTACACTTCCAATTGCCCGTGCGGATGCAGTAGTGATGAATTTCTCTCGTAAGGTTCTTGATGGAAACGTTTTTCCTCATATGGAGTCCTTCCGGCACCGTGACAGATATTCGGCCGCTTCTCCAGCCGGTTCGAACGTAAGTAGTTATGCTCCCACCTTTCGTAAGTTCTTCATGATTGTGATCTAACTTTGATTCCTTTTTGCAGTTTGTGGTTCACATGAACCATGTAATGCTCGGCTATGAGGCCGATCTCGTCGAGCTGTGCAAGAGAAACGCGGAGTAAAATCGAGTCCGAGCATCTCATGGGAAGGATATGTCTTCGTTGGCTAGCAAGATTACGGGCTTGGAGACCAAAGCACAAGATTGGGAGACCAAGGCTAAGCTTGAAGAGATCATCCTCTTAGGCATAAGAATAAAGCGGCCTCGCAGGGACTGGTCTCATCGAGACTGAAGGATGCTGCCAGCCAGTACTTTCTTCTTGCGGAGAAGGCTCGCGCCAAGGTGCTTCGACTCAAAGGCGACCTCTCCGAGAGGATGAGCCAGCTCTGTCAGGTTTGTGCTTCGCTCGAACCCTTGAATATTCCGAGTTTTTCGAAGGGATATGTTTGATTATATGCGATTCTTTGACCGCAGGCGGAGAACTCGTACCAGATGGGGAAGTCCTTGCAAGGGGAAACTCCACCTACTCTTGCCGAGTTAAAGAGCGACATGCTTGTTACTCGAGCGACTTATGCCGGTGCTGATGTCGAGTATGACAGCTTTGTTGATGGACTCATCGGGGATATATCCGCATTATGCAAATTGGAGAGCGCAGAGCCATGTGTCATTGTTCCGGCTGCTGATGATGCATCGGAAGAGGATCAGGTCATCGGAGCTTCCTCATCTTCTTTATGTTTTAAGACTTTGGCTTGGCGACTGTTGCCTTTCGAGACTTGATTCGGTTGAGTGTCAGAACCCGTTCTTTTGTGTGCCTGGATGGCTTTATCCACTATCGTAGACTTGAACCTGTCATATTTTCCGTTAAGTTTTTGAGATGTTTTGAAGCATGGTAGCTCATTTTATGATGCTGATTTCGTATCTATGTTTAGATTACGACTTTCTTTGCTAGGTAACACGTTTGAACTGTTAATTCAACAAGTAGACCAACGAGATGTCTGTTGGCTTTTAGGATTTGAGTTTCATCGAGTGTCGTCTCCGAGTCTAAGTGCTTGCGTGCATGGTTATGCATAGCAGATGATTTCGGAGGTTTCGATTGTGAAATATATTTTGGCTTTGTCGCTAGATGATGATTTAAATGATTCGTTGATCATTCGATGAGTAAACCAATAAGATGACTGGTAGATGTGGAAGAGCAAAAGTTTGCGATGGTGCGTTGGGGCAGTGCTTACATAGTTACTTTTGCTGCTTGATGGATTTTTTGCTCTTAAGACCAGCGCGTTAACTGGGTTTCGATGGGTCACGTGATCAATGCGATCATGCTTTTTGCGGAGAAAATGTATAAACCAAACTATCCCACCTTGCGACGTTACGTCAAGGATGTGCCCGTGAGATGTCGATGACCAATGTTCAGTTAAAGTGGGTTTTCAAGATGAGATGTTTTTCCACACCCTCATTCTTGCTCTAGCAAGAATCCTTCCGATAAACAATTTGTCGCCGCATTACCGTGAGAGCTGTAGACGTACCCGGGTGTTTACATTGTTCTGATCAGCAACAACGGTGGCGTTCTGATACGCCCGAAAGTATGAGAACCTTCGAGTGAGCTGTGACAAGGTCTTTAGCTCGGAAGCCGTATCTCGATGATAGTTTGCATTTTAGGAGCTCCCGAATGGGACTACGTAGAGATAGCAATGATCACAGTAAATTCTTGGCGCCGATTCTCTTCCCGTCGAAAGAGCTTCGACGTCAAGGCCCAAACAGGACCGTGACAGGGTGTATAGAGAGGCGTTTAGGAGATGATGTGTGCGCAACTGGTCTGTGACTTGCGGGTGTGTTACAAGTTGCAGAGAATACTCAAAAGAGTACAAGCTATTACAAAATCAAAGTTAAGACTAGAAATGTGCGAGAGTTGTAATGTTGTTTGATACCTGGGTAGCAATGTTCGGTATTGCCTGTCTGGTAAACTGATGTCAACAAATGTTTTTGCTGGCCGTGAAAATGAGTAGGAGTATAGGAGTATACTCTCCCACTCCCCCCCCCCCNNNCCCCCCCCCCCCCCCCCTCTTTATCGGAGGGGTTAACTGAACCTATCGCAAGGATGAGCTGCCTACATACCCATGAAAGGGATCAAGTCAACTCGTAGTTCATTTGTGTTGCTCAGTACTTAGTGATAGTAGTTCTTGAGATGCATTGCGTTCCAGGATTGCGGAACTGTTATGCCATCCATGTTTGTGAGTTCGTAGATGCCTAGCTTTACGATTTTGGAAATCCTGTAAGGCCCTTTCCAGTTCGCTCCGAGTTGTTCTGCATTCAGTTATGTCGTGTTTTGAAAGACTTTGCGGAGGAAGAGGTCGGATTCTCTGAACTGTCTGGGACGGACATTCAGATCGTTTTGTTGGCTTCTTCAGTCCGTAGTGTGGTGTTAATTTGCTCAAACGAATCTTCCACTTTTCGCAAAACCCTTCGAAGTGAGCTGAGATGAATAGAGACCCATTGTCTGTAACGATTTTGTACGGGATGCCATGACGGCAGATGTTGAATTTCCATACGAAATGTTCGACTTGAGCGTCCTTGATGCTAGCGTATGATTCAGCCTCAACCCACTTGGAGAAGTAATCGGTCAGCACGAGCAGAAAGCGTTTTTGTTTCGAGGCATGCATAGGACCGACTATGTCCATGGACCACCTCATGAATGGATATAGTGATGATACCGATGTTAACATCTCCATAGTTTTGTGAAAGGTAGGTGCATGGCGTTGGCATTTTTCGCATTTAGCGAAAAATTGTTCGCAGTCCTTGATCATGGTTGGCCAGTAAAAATCATGTCTCTTGATTCTGATTGCTAGGCTGCGACCACTCGAGTGATTTCCACATGAGCTGCCGTGGACTTCTCTCATCACCTTCCTAGCATCCTCTCCTTCTAAGCAAGTGAGTAATGGACCGCCAAGCCCCCATTTGTATAGCTTTTCCTCTTTGATGATATATCTTGTCGCCTGGCCGCGGATCTTTCGTGCATCCCATTTAGAATGTCTCCCTGGGTAATGTAGAGTTTGATACGATCCATTTATGGAGTATTACACCCATAACTTCCGGAATCGATTGCTTCATTTATCTCCATCGGGACAGGCTCTTCTTCGTCGGTGGGCTGATCGTTGAGAGGGTTTGCTCTTGTGCCGATGAGACGAACAGGATGAGTTTCCTAGATGCTATGATGTACAAGTAGTTCGACATAGATTACTATTCGTCGTTTCTGGTCGGAAGTAGAGCCCAAGGCTGCTAATGCATCCAGTTTTCGTTTCGAGATATCCCGCTTAAGGTGAATTTTGCGAATTTCTCGCACAATCCCTTGACGATGTTGAGGTAGGCCTCCATTCTGTCATCACGTACGACATACTCTGTGTTGAATTGGTTTACGACGAACTGGTTTAAATAAAAAGAGGTTCCCCGCTAACAGGCTTTGCGAGGATCGGAGCTGTCTCTAGGTAATCCTTAAGCTGTTGGAAGGCTTCTTCACACTTCTCCGACCACTCGAATCATTTGTTGCCATAGAGGAGATTGTAGAAAGGTAAGCTCTTGTCCGTCGATCGGGATATGAATCTGTTCAGGGCTGTGATGCATCTGGTAAGGCGTTGTACTTCACGTTTGTTCTTCGGAGATGCCATTTGACGAAGAGATTTGATTTTCTTGGGGTTCGCCTCGATGACGTGATGGGTGACTAAATAGCCAATGAATTCACAGAAGGTATCTCTGAATCTGCACTTTGCGGGATTGAGTTTCATGTTGTGCTTGTTGAGTTGCTCGAAACAGTCTTAGAGGTGGGCAATATGTTCGTTTTGTCTCGATGACTTTACTAGCATGTCATCGATGAAGACATCCATTGTTTTACCCAGCTGGTCGGCGAACATCTTGTTGACGATTCGCTGATAGGTTTCATCTGCAATTCTTAAGTCCAAAGGGCATAACTTTATAACAGTAAGTACCTCTGTCGGTGATGAGGGCAATCTTTTCTCAATCGTGAGGGTGCATGAATATTTGATTGTATCCGGAGAAGGCGTCCATGAATGAAAGAAGTTGGTTTCCTGTTGTTGCTTCCACCAGGTGATCAATGTGAGGAAGAGGGAAGTTGTCTTTCCGGCAGGCTTTGTTGAGATCGGTGAAGTCCACACACACTCTCCACTTTCCATTCTTCTTCTTGACGACCTCAGGGTTGGCTAGCCAATCTGGATACTTGACTTCGGTGATCGATCCCACCTTCAGAAGCCTCTCTACTTCATAGTTTACTGCTTGTGCTCGCTCGGTGCTCAGCTTCCTTCTCTTTTGCTTGATTAGCTTGAAAGTCGGATCTACATTAAGTTTGTGGCATGCTATGTCCGTGCTGATTTCCGGCATATCCTCGGCTGCCTCGGCGAAAGTGTTGATGTTTCTTTTGAGGAATGCGATGAGGTCCGCTCGGAGGGGGTCTTCAAGTTGCGCTCCGATTTCGATTCGTCGTTCCGGGTTCTAATCGTCGATGCAGACTGAGACTACGAGATCGGTTGGTGGTTCCTATTTTTCAGCCTCGGAAGCTTAAGTATGTCTTTGGCTCTACTCTTTGGAGTTTGCGATGGTTTCTCTTCTTTGGCCTCCGAGATATGTAGTTGTTGCATGAGCTTGGCCGTCTGTTTCCTGGCACTATGCTTCATTTGTTGCCTCTTGTGTTTGTTTTCCCGTGTTCCATCGGTGACCGGTTTCCGGAGCTTGTGTTCAGTAAGAAGGCATGCTCTCGATTCCTGCTGGCTTCCTCGGACGGTCCCGACTCCTTTGGAGGTTGGGAACTTGACGCATAGATGATAAAGTGATCACACCGCTTGCATCGAGTTTAGCCAGGAGGTTCCTAGTATCGCATTGTAGATTGTTGGATAGCTGGCCACGGAGAAGCTGACATCTTTGAGACTCCTTCGAGTTGAACTATGAGCCTGATAGTTCCAATGGTCATGGTTGTTTTTCCTGTAACGGTTGTGAGAGGCTCTGGAGTTTCATCGATCCTTGATGGATCTATCCCTATACGAAGCAGTGTGTCCATGAAGATTACATCCACCGAACTCCCTGTGTCGACCAACACCTTAGGGATGCTTGTTTCTTCGATTGTGAGCTGGATGACAAGGGGATCGTTGTGCGGCTTGATAACTGCTCGAGCATCCTCCTCGGTGAAAGAGAGGTCACAGTCCGGGAAGCTTGGTTCGGCTGGCCACATTGGATTAGGCTTTGGCTTCCCTCAGAAAACTTCGATGGCAGAGACACGATCCGTGGTACACTTCGATTCTCCGATGATCATGTTGACGCTTTGAGGAAGGTAAGTGATATCTTCCGTTTCTGGATAGGTGTTAGAATTGAGGAGAGAACCGTCGAGCATCCTATGGCCCGTGTCTCCCTGAGGGTGGAAGAAGTAGTTGCTTCCGTCGTTGGTTATGGATCCGTTGATGCTGAATTGATCCATTATTCTGCTTCCTTCGGCTCTGCTTGGTTATTCAAAGTGATTCTTCGTGTGGAACAGTCGATGAGTCCCCACAGTCGGCGCCAAACTTTTAAGGGATCGCCGACTGCTTTATGTATGAATCACTTGTGAGCACGAAAGTAAAGAAAGCACACGAACTAAGAACGGAAGGCAAGGAAAAAGGTTGGAAGCTAGCTTTTTTATTGATAGTATGCAAATGTCTCTTGCAGCCACAAAGTTTAGGGTGCAAAAGCTCTGAAGAGTTGAAAGATACCTTATGAGCTATGACTAGCAGACTATTTATACTCTTAGCTAAACCGTCATACGACCATGGGCTTTTCTTTCTTTGTCAACATAATCTCGTTTAGTTTTCTTTTCTCCGATACGCTTCGATACGCCTTCCATTTCTCCGATATTCTTCGAGATAACTTCCGTTCTTCCGAGATGCTCCTAGAAGACTTCCTTTTCGTCCACAGACAAAGGAAAACTTCCATTTTCATAATACTGTGTCTGAACCTTCTAGTATGTCGGTTTACGAAACACTTTGCTTGGTCCGAAATGCAGTGGTCGGACCGTTAAGGAAGTGTTGGGCCGTTTAGCTTGTCAAGAGTGTTGTTAGACTCATAAGGTGATGTGTTCAGATGGTTATCTGGTTAAAAACCTTAGCAGGAAAACCACAAGGGAGAAAACCTTACTAAGGGAAAAAGAGTGTAACCATGTTGATCTTTGTCGATCGTATGATGAAATATTCATCGTGGATCCTTAATTCTTGATAGGGGTGATATTTTACAGCTTTTTACCATATATTTGAATTACTTTTTATGAAGAAACTAAAGGATTTCAAAATAAAAGTGATGGTTTCCACTATTTTATGTTTTCAGAGTGTTTTTGTGGAAATATGGTTTTTTAGGTCACAAATGGGCATTATTCTCCAAGTTCAGCAATTCAGCATCAGATGTTCGGGGCCAGATGAATATGTTGTGCATTTGGATTGAAGTGAGAATTGAAGAAAATTAATCCACGTGAGTCAGCTGTCACATGGGCTTGGAATCAAGTCATTCGTCCCAACGACCAAGAAGTTATCCCCTTAATACTGAAGACTGGAGAAAAGGATCAGTTCATGCTCCAGAAGTTTGGCCTTAGATGAAGACTTTTCCTATCATAGATTGCTCTAAGAATTTGAACGAGCTATATGAAGCCGTCAGATTTCCAATGCAAGTGAAATGAAGCAATTACAACGGTAAGATCTTGAGTTATACTGATTTTACGAAAGCCATATTATGCAGTCTTGATGTGAAGCAGTCGAAGAACGTGGAGGAAGAGTGATCGATCGATTGCCATATTGGATTGATCGATCAAGGCCTAAATTTTTTCCTGAAGCCCATGAAGAGCAGCCCATGAAGATCCCATGAAGATCCCAAATGCCACTGGAATCGATCGATTGAGACCTGATTTATTCGATAAGCTTCGAAACGCATCAGAGAATATTCAGTTGGATACATTCGATCAAATATACCTTTGTTCGATCGATCTTAAGAGATAAAATCAAATATTTTGATTCTCTTCATCTGATTCGATTTTATCACTTCACTAAAGCCCTCAGACGTCATCTACCCTCTATATAAAGAGATTTTCGTCTCAGAAGAAGGGTGTGCTTCTCTTTCACCAAAACTCTCAGGAGAGAGCACTTTGCTTTCATATTTCTCTTAAATTCTTTGTAATTTCTTCTGGTTGTTGTAAGGGAGAAGATTTCATACTCCTTGTATACTGATTTGTAGAAGTTTTCTAAACCCCTTTGCTATTTATTTATGATGTCAATTTCTGTGGTTTTTTCTATGGTTTTTGCTATTATATTTGAGTAGATCTTTTGTTGGGAATAGGAATTTTCAATAGGTTATACATGGCTTAACAGATAGGTAGGATTTATACTTATTACGTGATTGCTTAGATTTGGCACCCTAGGTAATTTGTTATATATTGATATCTTCATTTTGACAATATGATGAGATTCATAAGAACTAGTATTAAATGATAGGTAAACAACTTTTGCGGCTTGCTTTCCTAGTTTACACTTTGTGACTATTGTGTGAATTAGGATGTTAAACATATTTAATCATGACTATGAAAATAGGGAGATTAATTTACGACTGGCTTGAATACTTAACCGGATTTTTATCTGCCTATAAAACATGAATAGTTTAATCTATGAAACCTAGAAATCCTCTGAACCCCGACAATTGCAACAACTGCTGTTTTATCTTTTTCTTTCATTTCATTTCATTTCATTTTGCATTTACAAAAACATTTCCAATCGATCGATTGACTAACCTCATTCGATCGATCAAAAACCAAAAACCCTTATTTTGTTGCTTAGCTCAAGTTGAATAGAGTTTGCTACTGTGTACACTTTGCTCCCTGTGAATTCGATCCCTAAGTACTACTGCGAGAGCCTGTGCGCTTGCAGGAATATTTTGGGTGAAAACTAATCCCCATCAGTTCTCGATGGAACTTAGTTGTTTGCTTTTCTAGGATCCACGGGAGGGGATGGTATACATCCTAAGTCGTTTTGACTTGTCGTGATCATGGGAATGTGTTGAGATAGTGTTTGGCGACCCGTGAATGTTTGATGGGTGGCGATTTAACCTCGGAAGAACGAAGTGCGACCCGTGTGTGTTTCACGGCCCCCGGAACTTCACGGAAGCAACGATCTGCGACCTGTGCACGTTCAGGGATCGCGGAATGGGATGTCGAGACGAGTCGTGACCCGTGGCTCGTGCACGGGTCGCAGAACGGGACGTCGAGATAAGTCACGGCCCGTGGCTCATGCACGGGTCGCGGAACGGGACGTCATGACTCATCCATGGGTCGCGTTTAGTTCGGACAACACGAAGCGTGACCAGTTGCTCGTGCACAGATCGCGGAAGGGGACGTCGAGACGAGTCGCAGCCACGGGTTGCGGAACGGGACGTCGAGATGAGTCGCGGACCGTGGCTCATGCACGGGTCGCGGAACGGGACGTCATGACTCATCCACGGGTCGCGTTTAGTTCGGACAACACGAAGCGCGACCCGTGGCTCATGCACGGGTCGCGTTTCATATTGGAACATGACGAGGCGCGACCCGTGGTTCGTGCACGGGTCGCGAGTTTCTTCCGATGTGTTGCTTCCTCGAGAATTATCTTCTCAATGGCTTTGTTATATGTTCGTATGATCAAAAGATCAAGTCTTATTGAGAAATAACTTCTCGATAGCTCAACTTCATGTTCTTATGATCGAAAGAACAAGTCTCAAAGGAAATTGAGTTCTCGAAAGGTTTTAGTTTCCAATAGGCGACCCGCGAAGCTTCACGGGTTGCGGATCTTGCAAGGCATGATGAACCGCGGCCCGGAGAAACCTCACGGGTCGCGGTTCGTGTTGCCAAGAGGAAAGGCGACCCGTGAGAGCTTCACGGGTCGCGGATCAAGTCTCTCATTGCGAGAGGCGACCCATGGAGCCGTTTTCGGCCTCTGAAAACAGTTTCGGCCTCCGAAAACAGTTTCGTCCTCCAAAAACATTTTCGTATGAAATCGAAGCCTCGTTTGTCCGATTTCATGTGTGGATGACCAAGCTATTGAAAGACTAAGTCTTCCAGTAGTTATCGTAAAGGACATTGGCTACGATTGCTCGGTGGTCATGAGCAATCCATCCTAGTGATGTCTTAGCATTTGTTTGTGTTTTACGGAAAACACTTAACCATTTTATGCTATCAATCTTCAGGGGTGAAATCTGACCCCCACATTAAGCAAGTCTAATGGTATGAGGTTGTTGATAAAAAAGATTTGTCTAAGTCACTTCGTTTCTTTTTGTCCAAGAAGCCATTAAAAAAACACCCAATAATTTATTCGGCAGCCAATTGGTAGAAAAAAAACCCGTAACCCCCTAGGGTTCCTGCACTTGGAAGAAGAACTAGAAAAAGGAAAAAATATAGTGAGATTCGAAACGCGAGACACGACACTCGCAACACGAGAATAAAATCGAGGATCAACCGCCCTCTATATCATTTAGTCATTTATAATTTTACTTTTATTCATTTGATTAATCTTTTTTTTTCTTATCTCATTATATGATAATGTTATTCAAGTTCACAATATCTTATCTTAAACATTGGTTTGAATTTCAACAATATAAAAATAGAGAATTTAATTGATGAATGAGTTGAGTTGCAATAAATTAAGAAAAACAAATAAATAAAATTTAATAGCCAAATTAAAAATTCATATTAATAGAGAGGAACACATGACAGTCTGTCAGAGCTTGCTGAAAAGTGTAACCCTTCTATATTATATAAGACGTTTTGTTTGATAAATTTTTTTAAAAAATGTAAGAAAGAACTAAAATATCATTTGTATTTAATTATCATTTATAAAATATTTTATATATTGGATACAAAATTGGTATTATATTAAAGATGAAATATTTGGTTAGTAAATTATCATTTGTATCAAGAAACATTTCATAGTAATGCATTCTTGTGGATAATATTCAACAACTTAAATATCTTAATGTATTGTTTTGATTTACTTCTTCAATTTACGAAAATAGTTTTAAAAATTCTATATGAAAGTAAATACCTGAGTAATTTGAGAAAGTCTAAAGGAAACCTTACTATATTATACAAAAAATCGTGTTTGATCAAATTAAGCAAGTCTATTGTAGTCATTTATAATTCTACTTTTATTTATTTTATAAATCTTTTTTTAATTATCTCATTATATGATAATGTTATTCAACTTCACAATATCTTATTTTAAAACATTTTTTGAATTCCAACAATATAAAAATAGAGAATTTATTTGATGAATTAGTTGTACTGCAATAAATTAAGACAAACAAATGAATAAGATTTAATAGCCAAATTAAATATTCATATTAATAGAGAGGGACACATGGCATACTGTCAGAACTTGCTAAGAAGTGTAACACTTTTAGATTATATAAGATTTGTAATATATATATATATA
>OVAP01004482.1:0-14514 GCA_900406295.1 Aurinia saxatilis | reverse complement strand
TAATAAAAGATTTTGAAACATGGAGGACCTTATTATAAATAAAAAAGTTCAACACTAAAATAGTGCAACACTAAATTTTTTCACTAGATGTAGTGCAAAAATGTGGTTTGTACTATTTTAGTGTCCAATATAGTGTTGGGTTGGAGATGATTTTGCACTAAAATAGGATTTGGTGTAGGATTTAGTGCTGGGTTGGAGATGTCCTTAGATCCGGCATCCTAATATGATTCTATTCCAATTAAATCAGTTATTTAGACTTTGTTTGAAATATTTACTAGATGAGTTATTGGTTCTTGGTTTTTTTACCCCATTTGTTATGACTGTGGATGTAGATGCAAATTCCAAGTCGGTAAAAAGGTTGAATTTGAAGCAAAATTATGCAAAAAACCAAGAACCAAATGCAAATACCAATTTAGAAGAACAAACAAAACATGAACGTATATATCGGGAGGGATCCTCGAAAGTTTTTTGAAGCAAAATATTATATCCCTGTCTTGTTTCTCAACTCAGTTTACATAATTAATAAGCAAGGAAGATAAATAAAGAGAGAGTCTTCCCTTTTTCTCTTGTATATATATACACATTCACAACCGCTCTCGATGGCTCTGATGTTATAAGATGTACAAAAAGACAAAATCAGTTCTTCAGGAGCAATGCCTCCATTTTTCTCTTCCTCGCTGCGTATTTTAGTTTCTCCAGCGCCACAAGCCCCACTTGTCTCACCCTCTCTCTTGATAATCCTATCCTGCAATTTGTTGAGAAGATGGTTTATAGATGGATTTGATGATGCACCAATGGGTCCAGAGGCTTAAGATCGAATACATACCGTTTGCTTATGTCTTCCCATGTAAGACATTCTTTGTCTAGACCATAGTATAACTGAATGATCTCTCTTTCCCGTTCTCCAAGTGTTGCCCTTATAAGCTTGCTTACTTCTTCCTGCAATTATATCATCAGCAAGCTCAAACTTCAGAAGTATGTAAATATACGTGGCTTCACTAGTGACTTTTGCCTCTCTTTTACCTTGACTGCCCATTCATCATACCCATGCCACGGATTGTTCTCCAAACAATTATCCGCAATGTACTGTAAATATCTAAGACAAACCAACCAAATGTTATATACTGGAGAGAAAACCCTGCTGAGAAACATGGAAGGTGATACGAGAAATTTCGTTTTGATGAATAGGGACCGGAAGAAGAGACTCACACTGTGATGAGTTTCTCCAGGGAGACCGTTTAAAGAAGGAAATGCATCTCTGTCTAAGGAAAATACTTTACTTACAGCCTGCACTTTGCAAGTGCAATAGCATGAGCAAAAGTACGCACTGGTTCTTGAAAAAGAAAGAGGGCATGAATTAAAGGTAAGTTTCTTACCTCTGTTGCATTTCTCACTTTCTTCTGCGACATGTTTAGAGACTCTGCAATCCTCTGGAGAGAACAACCATTATAAGCATAAAAATGTAAGAAAAGGAGAAATCAGAGTTGTTAATAACATGCTTACGTCAATGGAGGGTGTGATTCCTTTCTCTTGAAGTCGAAGCTTTGCATTTCGGATTAGGCCAAGCCTTTCATGCAGGTGAGTTGGCAACCTTAAAGTTCTTGAGTTGTCCACTAATGCTCTTGAGACACCCTTTAAGTAATGTGAAACAAAGAGCAAAACTTATCATTTATTTTCTTGCTAACAATATTAGCAAGCATAAAACATCAAACATCCAAGGTAAAGCAGTATCTTCACCTGTCGAATCCACCAATATACATAAGTTGATATTCTGAAACCCTTGGAAGAATCAAATTTCTCTATTCCCCGCAAAAGTCCGATAAGACCACCCTTCATAGTAGGAACAAAAAGGTTTCTTATAAGAAAACAAAACTCACGAAAAGCTAACAAAGAGTACACAAGATATGGAAATTACCTGGACAAGGTCTGACATTTCTGCTCCCATATTATCGTAACGCTGAGCAATAGACATAACCAAACGCACATTGCTCATAGCCAACTTCTCTCTCGCTAGATGACAGTCCATCAACAGTGCCTGCAACTCGGCTCGAGATATCTTCAAGGATATTGCAAGTTGTTCATCAGAAGGCTCACAGCCTACTCTATCCTTCAATCTAATAATATTTTCATCAGAACATAATTTATGATGTATATACTGTAGCTCTATCTTTGCATAATATGTAATCTTACCTAGTCTTATGCTCATCAAGACGAAGGCCAGATTTGATTTTCTTGGACAAGCGTACCACTTCCGCGTGACTAAGCACATCTTCACTTATTACACCTCTCACATAACCCTTGACACGTTTCTGCTGGAACAACTCTGAATTGATCATTGACCTGACCTGCTTTCCACTACTAACTTCTGAAACTTCTTTGGCATGGCTCATAGTACTTTTCTTCTTAGCACCGATTCTCCTTTGACGAGCAGATAGCCCTGAACAGGTGACGGGAATCTTCTTCGGGGTGGTCATCCTCTTGCCAGAAGATTCATTTGACGCCGCCTTCTCAAAGGACAGATTCCACTGTTTTTCCAGCATAGACTTCTGTAGCAGTAAGAGTGCCTCGACAGAATGGCCAAGAACATCAAAGCCTTCCTCTTCTAACTCCTGATCAGATCCAGCAGGTGGCCATAGCTGCGCAGAAGAAGCGACATCCACACCCTCTTTCAGAGCCTTTGCAGATTGTGTGTGACGACAGGAAGAGGCTGATGCTGATGAGGGCGATGTCTTTTTGGCAGTAATTACACCTCTTGTGGAAGCAATATGGTACTGTGATGAACAATGATCATTTACAGATAGAAACTTGTCGGTGACGTCTGAGTAGTATAGGGATGAACTTAACAGTCTTTTCCCTGCGTTGAGTCCTATAACAGCTGCTGTTGCCATCATCCCATATGTATTTGATTCATCAACCAGCAACACTGTTTGCTCTTCAAGATCTACACTTGAGATACCATAGCAAACACAATTTCATTTAGGAACATTCATTCCTGACCGATATCTAGCCGTGTGGGTATTCAAAATACACCTTATCCATCAAAGGAAATGGTGAGCTTCACTACACAAATTTGACTTTACCCATTCAAACCCAATCCCAAAAATCTTATAAAAATGGATTACGAAGATAAGAGAGGTGATGAACCACAATCATTCAAAATCAAGAAATGAAGCACAGATCTAAGGGGTGTGCACCCAATTTGGTAAAGCCAATAACGCACCTGAAAAATTCTTGAGGCAAGAAAGTGTGTGGCACAGAAGAAGCGAAGCTGGGGTCTCTTTCTTTTTTTAACCCTCAAGAGTTGTTTGGTGGCATAAGATGTTGTGAGAATCAAACCGCCATGCAAATACAAAATAGAGATCCGTAACTGTTAAAGAAAAATGTTTCAACTATACTGCAAAAATTATAAATATAATGAGAGGATTATATAAAGAGATATGGAAAGAAGAGATCGGATTGGTGGGAGCAGATACTGGCTCCAGGTTTCTGTGGTAGTTAACAGCTCCTCTTGCTTTGCTTCCCACAACTTCTTCTTTTTTGTCATCTGGTTTAATATTAAGTCAAAAGAGAAATGTTACAGTTTTTCAGAGTTCTTTCCAGAGTTCTTTGTCGGTAGAGATATGTAACTCTCCGGAGTTCTAAACCACAGGAAAAAATAGATATTCCCGGAGCAACAACTAGCCAAACAACAACTAACACCAAAACGAAATTAACACTAAAAACAACTCATAGGAAATTATAACTCAAAGATAAAGGATGTGAGTATGAGAGGGTCGGTAAGTAGACTCTACGAATGAAACTGAGTAAGCTAATCCAATAAGCTATCACTAGCTCTCTAGGATAGAAGAAGCTGGAGCTGAGTCGAGGACCATGTAGAGCAAGAAGGATTGAAGCCATAACTGATCAAGATTACTTGAGAGCATGAATTGACAAGACCTTCAAGCGAGTATCTTCAACAAAACACAACAACATCGGAGAGGAAAGCGGAGCCAAAAGGTAGAACTCAAAAAAACAACCGTCGAGACCCATCCAGGGAAGGATGCACGCTTGAGACTTCATGTGCAAATAATAGGCCTTCACTCCTGTAGGGGGAACAGCTTGACGCGGGGGTAGAACCCAGCCCATCAACCAAAACAGAACCTCACCCTTTGCTCCAAGAGCAACCCGAGGTGCAAGGAAAGACAACCTGACTCTGAAACAAGGGAAAACACAACCAGTACAAGCCCAAAAGCCCCTAATCTAAAACCGAAAAAACCAACCTAAACAGACTAACAGCCCCTGCCTCGAGCAGGAACCTTCCCACGACTTCTCTCTCCCCCTTCCTAATTCATTTATTCACTAGGTGAGTCTATAAAAATTGCTCATTTGAAGACAAATTTGCTAAGCTACTCGTCTAATTTCTATAGTACTCCCCTCTTTAAATAAAATGTGAGAAAATTCATTTTACCCTTTTCCACGAAATTGGGAAAGAGGATGGTTGGGTTGGTTTTGTTCGACCGGAATTCATGTTTGGTCAGTTATTCTGAAACCAAATGCAAATCAAACCATTGTTAAACCGGTAATTGAATTCTCCTCCACCTACCCCAACAACTACGCATTAACGACATCTTCGGGTTCCGACCCCGACAGTTCCTCTTTTCCCTTTCCCATTCGAAATTTCCCAAATTTCGTAGCTAAGTTCTAGGAAAATGTGTGTAAGTTCTTAGGTTGAGGCCGTGAATCATGAATTTGAATATCAAAATGGGTGGGTTCGTCCTTATCTTCCCCTTGTAGCCAACACCATTGCATTGGGATTCGAGATTGAAGGTGAGACTGTATTGAATTGATAGACAAAGTTTTACCCTATGTATTTCTAACTGCAACTGCACAGCAACTAATCAGTTATAGTTATTGAGGATCGAACCCACAAAGACCGAATAAATATGCAAACTAGTTAAATAAAATTCTAAATTAATGCAAGGTGATTGGTTTTTATGTTTAACTAACGGAGGCATACACTAAATAAAATTCTAAATTAATGCAAAGTGATTGGTTTTTATGTTTAACTAACGGAGGCATACACTAAGTGATTGTAAGGTAGTTTCTATCAATTTAAACAAACGCCAGGCTTTGGGAACTTAAACTATACTTAAACCCGAACCAAAATACGGGTAGTGTCGATCGACACTGGTGTGGTGTCGATTGACACCCGTCGTGCAAAAAGTATGTAAACCTTAACTCTAGAACATGAACTATTCTATCAAGCAAATCCAACTCTCGATGAGATTAACTATCTTAGTTTAAACCCTAGAAAGACCAAATCTCTTTGAGAAATCTTATGGAGTTTAAACTAGCATTAACAAAGCAATTCAATTTGTTCACTAACTATTCTAAATCAAATCTCTTTGAGAAAAGATAGATAGCTCTCTTAAGATTATTTCCAGCAATTTATAAGCACTCCCATCCATAATAAATTCCATATGATCTAGACTCTAGATGGCCAACTAAGTATAACATTAAGAACAATTTAAGAGAATAGTTAATTTAATGGTACACAACTTAAGCTATGGTTAACAGAAAATCATCATAGTTTAAGAACCCAAAACCTAACTAATAAACTACCCAAACATGGCTAAGCAATTCATAATGCAAAAACCAATAAGAACAATAAACTGAATACTTCAAAGAAAATAAGAAAGAGTTTAGAGGTTTCTTCTCCCTTACAAAACTCTATGAGAATGAGAATATTGTATGAGCTTAAACAATGGTTGTATAAAAGTGTTTATAAGGGTCATGACGTATTTTAGAATTAAGAAATTTATATAAAAGAATTTGGTAAAAATCTTCATCTTGAGATTTTTGGAAACCGAGTGAATATCCGTCGGGTGACGATTAACACATCTCTTTTGAAATTGCCAAATTTCTTCGTTTCCTTTTTCGACTCTCCAAGCTTATTCCATTTTTGCTCCGTAATTCTTCTATATCCTTCTAAAACTCCAAAACTCGTCCATGCACCTAAAATAACTCTTTTGGACTCTATTAATAATAATAATATAGACTCTAATATATATATATATATATATATATATGTATATGTTTATTATCATAAAAACCGGTAATATGAGATATATCAGAACTTCGAAACCCAAAGGTCAGGTTTGTGATTCTAGCTAATATGGATTAAGAGGGTAGTTTTAGGATTTAGTTTTTATATTGATTTTGGGATTTTTGAATTTTGATTTCTATTTAAATAGAATGGATTTTCCCATCGAGATTGGTTTTTTTGTTTATTTTAAATTTAGGATATTGCATTGGTAAGGAAACCAATAGATTGGAAGAAATTGTAGCTAAATCAAAAACTAAAGTGGTCTTTCAGACCAGATCATGTGATAAATGATGAGTTAAAGGTTGTGAGTTAAGGATAGTTCACAGACCACGTTCTCGTTGGAACTAAGTCATTCAATTTATCTTAGCTGTGGAATGATGTCGAGACGTTGAACCGCGACTCGTAATGTACCACAGGTCGTGTGATGGCTTGTCGAGAGGCAATGTGCGATCCGTGAAGCTTCCAAGGATCGCGGAACACACTTATAATAGCAATGTGCAACCGGTGAAGCTTCTACGGAAACCGAAACACAAATAACATAATTTTGAGTTTGTATATTTGGTTATTACCTTTTAGATTTGTTCATTATATTTAATTTTATAGACTTATACGGTTTTTAGGTTTGGTCATTATATTTAATCTTATACGGCTTTGAGACACACAGTTTTCTTACTTCCCGTTTAAACTATGTTAAACTTAGTTTATCTTTTTATGCCATCTTCTTCTTATCTTTGTGGATTTACAAAACGTTGTGCTACAAATAATATATATATCTACGCATACTTTTATGAGTTTATCGTGTGATAAATTATGTATTTTTTCTTAAACAAAAACTAACTAATTTACTGACAAAACCAAACAAAAATAATCTGGGTAATTGCTTTGGAAACCGAAACCAAACTGATTTATATATAAATCCCGACGGGTTCTATTTTTATAAAACCAAAAAAACCAAAAAATCAAGAACCGAATAACCGGAACCGAATCAAACCGATTGACTGAACGCCACTCCTAATACCCATATAGCCAAATACGCTATTTCTACTATGAACATGTCCAAAGACCTATGCGACCATGTCGGCTTCCTGTGAATCAGGAACAATGATGTCAAGCCTCATCATAGCCTTGTAGCATTGGGGAACTCGAGCTCCGCTGTGCATACAAATCTCAACAACAGCAGGGGCTTTACCATAAAACCTCTTGAGATTTCCAGTAAGCTGATTTCCCTTAAGCTCCCTCGCATGCCATACATAGTTTGGAGGAAAGAGTTCGTCCAAAAGTGCATCTTGCCATCCGTGTTGCCCATCTCTCCATTGGTGTTTGAACTCTCCGCACAACTTGACACTGTGTCCCCATGGTCCAACATGCACTTCAGAGCAATATCCGCATGCTTTTACCATAAATTTGCTCATCAATTTCGTGACTCCCCATTTCACTTTTTCGTAAGCATCCATTGTTTCCTGGGCTATGTTAGGTATCTCCTCTGGTGAGGGAGGTTGATACCTGTCAGAAGAACCAAGTGTGTCGAGATCGGCTAGTGGAGACGACAATGATGATGATGCCGAACAGCAAGGCTTACTAGGCTCGCTAACATGTCCCCCTCGATCAATCACTCTCTTCCCGATCATTCGGATTGGTTGTGTTCTTCTACGACAAGGATACTCGGGTATTTCAACTCCAGCCTGGATGCATAGTTCAACAACTGCTGGGATTCTTTCATAGTTGAACCGGGTTTCGTGCTTTATGCGCCGCCCGAAAGGGTCATACATGTGGTACGATTCAACAGGAATGAGAACATCATTGATGGTTCCTTTGACCCATGAATGGGAACCACGCCGCTGTGAACTTGTTGGACCATCGCAATCCTTAATATTGTGGCCAGCACTGGCCACATGCACCGCTGCACATTCACTGCAACAATGATATAATAAAGTAAGTGGAAATTTTGCAGAAGTATTTATGAAAAGGTGCTCTTACTCATATGACACAAAGGTCATACAAGGTCACACAAAACACACAAAACTGATATGGAGCATTAGTTCCAAAAAGGAGTATACCTGCAAACAAATAAAGGAACAACATGGAGAAGCTGTGCTAAACCCTTGATCAGCAACTTCCAGTTATCTATCACTTCATAGGCAACGGGAACAAGATTGGGTACTAGTAATCCATTTTTTGGAGGGTCCAAGTGTTTCTCTATGCCCACCTGGGCAAGCTTCTTATCTTTCCTAGCTTCTTCCTGGATTTGCTTAAAAGGAACAGGATAAGGTTTTTTCTTGTTTTTTGGTAAAATAAGGGGAAGATCCACATTCTGCGTAAATACATGCCGTGTCTTGAAAATTTTGCACTGTGTAGGCTTCTGATTGAAACGAGCAAAGCTTCCTGACCTTATTGAACAATCTCTTTCAAGGAACGCACCAGGAATCTGCATAGAATAAAAAGCATGTTTAATAACCTGGGGAATCACCAAGATCAAAGTTACAGTGGATTAAATGAAAACCTGAGAGAAATTTGCATAAGAACCCCTGGGAGATAAGTCAACTGGCTTGGAATCTTTGCTCTGAGGATAACCACCTAGACGGTAGCCAGCATGAGAGTCTGTGTATTAAAGCTAGACGCAGAGCTCAAGGGTAGGCTAAGTTACCTCTGATGGCAGGTAGAACAAGAAGCATGCTGACTGAATGTAGAAAAAGAGATCAGAACTAAACCAAAACAAACTGCAACATAAGTCTAACAAAACGAAATCGGGTTGGGATCCTGAAAAATTGAATAAATCAACCCACAGAAGAACCCTTGTACATGAGGATATTAACAGAATACGGTCATCGACCCACACAAACCAAAATTCAGATTAAAACATTTCAGATTAGATGATAACGGAAAACATCTCTTCGAAATCAAAAACCACATCTATGCATCAAAACAAAGCCAAAACCTAACAGTAATCAAAGACTTAAAGATTTGATACCGATTTCAGACTCCAATTAAAGCTCGAGAACGATACGATCTAAATCAACTATGAGGGCAGTAGACATACGTGAACGAAACTCAGAAGAAGAGTTCAGCTTGGAAGGCGTCGGCAATACACGAGACCGAAGGAGAAAGTTAACACCGTTAACCATTTTTTTAATTTAACAGAAAACGTGTTATTTTTGTAGAGAAATTTTTCCAAATACCATTTTTAAAATATTTTTTTTTTCAAAACTAACACTTTTGAATTTTGATACATTTGCAAAAGACAAATTACTATATTAATCCTTGGGAAATTTGTCGAAAAGGATTTTTTTTTTTCGTTGTTTGTTCAACTAGATTTTTTGGTAATTAAGTTTGTGTAAATATATTTTTTTAATGTAAATCTAATTTATTTTTTATACATATAGAATATGGAAGAATACTTCCTTTTAATTTTTAAAACCATAAAACATATTTTAATATCATATATTATTAAATGTAATAATTATTTATGGGTTTAAAACCCGGATTTCAACCAACCAATTAACCATCTTATGTTTATGTTATAGATGAGATTGTACTTTTAAGAAAATTAAAAATTATTTCATGTCCCCAAAAGGAATCGAACCTGAGTAATGTTGAATCTTTTGGTGGAGTGTAACACCTAGGCTAAGTGATTATTTGTATATACGTCATTTTAGGGCAGTAGACATTTCGTTTTCTCCTTTACCTCTGCCTCCACCTCCTACACTTTTAGTTACCTTTTCTCCAGCTCTAGTTGCCTCTCTTTCTCGATCTCTTGTGTCCCCTCCTATTGTCTCTTCTCTTTCTCCATCTTTTGTCCTCGTTGTGTACCTACACTTCTTGAGGTGCCAGCAACATCTAGTTGTTGTTTGCGAGGCCTTCCAGCATTCCTTTTTGGCAACGCAGATGATATGCTAGGAAGATCTTCACATGGTTGTGAAAATGAGCATGGTTCAGGATGTAATTTTCGAGGCCTCAGTTCTGGTTGACTAACTGATATCTTACCAACTGTTGCGTGTGCTCCGTTAATATTTTACAGTGGCCTTGTGCGTGGCCTGCCAGGTGGTCTCCTTGGTGGCTTAGGCTTATTTTTGTTTGGGCACTTGGACTTGTTATGGCCTTCCTCTCTGCATATTCTGCAATGCTATAAACACATGAAGACAAAAACATGGTTAGATCAGACAACGTTTGTGAAACAGAGACCAATCAAAGAGACAAAAAGAAAATTGTACCATTTTAATGCGTGTCTTTGGTAGCTTCCCTGATCGTATAGCAGGCTCACCCTTCGCTCTTTTTCTCTTCTTTTTTGGTGGTCTACCACCAGGATTCTTATATGGTGGTGGCAGAACCCTAACTTCAGTTGTCACCCTCCACAAATTCATCCCATTAACAGGCTTCAATCCATTTGTATAGCATCTTTGAAGCTTAGTAGTTGTGAACCACTGATGGATCATTTTCTTAGGGTCTGGGTCAACACCTCTCTCTAACCTGAGTGCAGAGACCATGTGACAACATGGGATACCACTTACTAGGTATAACCGACAGGTGCAACTCAAAGCATGTTGCAAATGCACTACGAACCTGTCATTAAAATATCTGACTTCATACTTCCCACTAACACAAGCTAGAGGCTTACAATTCTTTGCAAGCTTAATCCGCTGATCAAGAAGAGCAACTGCTTTAGGTGTGTATTCACCTTTTACCTTATTTGCTTCACACCTCTTCTTTTCATTGCTGACCATAACTCTTACGCGGATATCTTCAAGCATTTCCACAACTGGTTTTGTTCTTGCTATCCTAATTGATGCATTGAATGACTCCCCAAGATTAGTCTCCACAACATCACACTTAGAATACTCACTGAAAAATGCCCGAGACCATGGACACGCTCTAGAAAAATCTAATTCACTATGTGCAACAGGGTCATACTCTTTCAATTCCTTCATCCTCCTATCGAACTGTTGTGGGTAATAAGAGTCCGCATCTCCCCTAAATAGATCCTCAAGCTGACCTCCAGGAGGTTTCTTCTTCCAGTTAGAGTAAATATGTCTTGCACACATCTTGTGCTCAGCATCAAGGAGAACATCTTGCACCGCATCAGTCAAACCTTTTTGCTGGTCACTAGCCAAGGTCAGACCATTATCTGTTCTCAACCCCAAGTCGTCAATGAGG
This sequence comes from Aurinia saxatilis, assembly GCA_900406295.1. Taxonomy (NCBI): domain Eukaryota; kingdom Viridiplantae; phylum Streptophyta; class Magnoliopsida; order Brassicales; family Brassicaceae; genus Aurinia; species Aurinia saxatilis. Next base: position 3,281 of record OVAP01004482.1, on the reverse strand, counting down.
TGTTCAATAAACCAGTGCCAATTTGGTTTGTTTTCAACGTCAACAATGGCCCAAGCTATAGGAAACATTTGATCATTGGGATCCCTTCCACAAGCAACCAACAATATGCCAACCATTCTCCATTTCAGATGTGTTCCATCTATACGGATGATTTTCCCGCAGGTTGTTTTCCATCCATCTTTGAGTTCATTAAAACAAACATAAAACCTATGAAACCTTTTCTCACTCACCTCACACTCCACCGTGGAACCATGATTAGACCTTTTTAGCTCTGCAACGTAGTAAAAAAGCCTTGCAAACTGTTCTGCTTGTTCATTATCAAATTTCCTCATACATCTTAGCCGTGCCCTCTCACACTTCGTCCATGTGACATATATATTACGCCTCATTAGCTTATCTTGTAGTTGATCTGTGGAATACTTAGGATTAATTATGAATTCTTCTTCGTATAGCTCTGCTATTCTAGCATCAATCAGTATTGTCACTTTCCCTTGCCATGTGCAGTTATGCTCCTCTTGTAGGATTCTCACAATAACCCTAGGGCTGCTGCTGTTGATGGATGCATGAATCCTCCATGGGCACTTCCGATCTGAGCGTATTGCAGTCACACGAGTAGAATCAAACTTATGATACCTAATGTCCTTCTTCCTCTTCATTGCATACTGAATTACATCATCTTTAAAAGACTGGATTGACTTATACTCTTGGCCTAGTCTAAAATTTTTATACTTGCTTTCATCTGCCTTTGCCACTTCACCATCATTGTCACTACTATCACTAATAACATTCTCATTCTCATCTTTACCACCATCAGAATCCAAACCACTATTCCTTTCATCGTCATTTTCATTTTTAGCTTCCTCATTATCAGACTCGTCATCATCACACTTGTCATCATCAAACTCGTCATCATCAGACAGTGATGTTGGAACAATACCTAACTGCCTACCTATATAGGGATCATCTTCTCTAACAACATACAAGGTTAAGACACCTTTACCCACACTGAAATGATCTGCTCTCTTAAAGCCTTCCTCATCTTCAATGTCTTCTTTCTGGTTGTTGTTGTCCGGTGAAAACCACGAAACTCTATTCATATTATCTGAGTACCCCAAAATTTCCATCAATATCATCTTCATAGTATTTAGTCGAAACTCTTCACCCAATTGTCTTCCTCCTGGATGTGATTCCCCACCGAGGTAAGTGTCATCTACACCCCAATAACCACCGCCACAAATGAACATATCAAAGCTCATCTTCGATTCTCTTCAGTCTTCACCAATCAATTGGTTTTGAGCGAAACGCAAGGTTGACAAGAGTTAAACAAGAATTGAAGATGGAGATGAGTTAGAAACTACAAATGAGAGTGCATAATTTAGTTTTAGGATCAACACAAAGAAATAAACCCAGATTGTCCATGGAAGGCAAAACTGAGATGTCGACTGCGGGACTGCGTAGATTAGGTTTTGTATAAGTTGATTTCGGTTTAGTGGTTTACTTGGTTTATTATTTAACTTTGATTAAATTTGTTTCTGAAATAAACCCAAAAACACAGTATAAAATGTGGCGAAGATGATATGTGTACAAATTACTCACTTAGCATAGTTGTTACACTCCACCAATATATTCAACATGTCTCGGGTTCGATTCCTTATGGGGACGTGGAAGAATTTTCAATTTTCTTAAAAGTACAATTTAATCTATAAAATAAACCTAAGAGCAAGCCTCTTGGAAATAAAAGAAAATGAATGTTTGGTGGCAGAGACTCTTAATACCGTCTCACGAGGCTGAGATTCTTGATACCGTTTCACAGAGACACATGTCACAATAACATTCGACCGCTTATGTTTTTTTTACCCAAAACGAAAACGAGAGCTTGTAATCGTTGTCTCTTCCACCGTCTTCCTTGATCTTTCTCCTCTTCTTCCATTGATTCTTCATCCTCTCCCTTGAATCTCAGTGACTAACCATCTTAACCTCCTCCTCCTCTCCCTTCTCCAAAAATCCGTTTTCGTCCTCTCCACCACCCCTTTATCGCGATCGCTTACTCCCATATTTCTTCGCGAAGAATCATATCATAACTACCTCTCCTCCTTCGATTGAAGAAGAAGATTCTGGTATTGAAGTTTCAAACCTGGGTTTTTGATTCTCCTTGTTGTTGCCTTTTCTAGTTATATGGTTCGTCTTTCCCTGTTAGCTAATTGAGTCTGGAGAATTTCTCCTAATAATGTCATCTTTCTCTTCAGCCAGGTGAAGACATGAACACGAGCCAACTATCAAACTCTGAACTCAATCAGACGGAGGTAATTTCTTATATTTTTGTTTCCTCCTTTGCTTTAATCTTGTCTACCATTTCTCTTGCTTAAAGCTCTTGAAGAGCAATACTTCATTGCATTGCAGAGAGCTCGGCCTCCTATGCATCATCGCAGAGAGCTAATCCCTCTTTAGATCTTGAGATTTGTCCTCCTTTGATTCACTTGTTGTAACTACTCGGGATTTTGCATGTACAATCATCTGGTGTTCCTTGATGCAGCTGATTACAGGAACAAAGCTGAAGTTGGTGAGGCTCTTACAGAAAGCTTTCAACACACGGGTTTGGTCAAGAGGGAGGATCTCTTCATTACCACCAAGGTCAAACAGATTCCACTCAACTGTATATCTATCATCTTTGTTTATATAGGGAAGGCTCTCAACTCTTAGTTTTGCTTGCAACTATGGAATTCAGACCATGGCCATGTTACTGAGGCCTGCAAAGACAGTCCCAAGGAACAATTAAAAGATTGAACCTAAGTTTTAGGCAGTTCTGAGTCCTTGCTCTTGTTCTTTTATGTGAATGCAGGAAGTGGCAGAGAAGTACAAAAAGACAATGGCACAAGTTGTTTTNAGAAGTACAAAAAGACAGTGGCACAAGTTGTTTGCTCTAGTTTAGTTAATTAATTTGGTTTTGATCGTATGCTAGTTTAGAATGTGTATATAGCAAGAATTAGAATGCTGATGTTGATTAGGAGAACGAATAAAACCGATTTAATGTTTGATGAGGGAAATGATTCTGGCTGATTTAAAGTTTCTTGGAAATGATTAGCAACAATGCAATGGAAGATCGATATAATGTTCTTTTCATGATCCTGATCCTCGTCCTGCTTCTCCAGAGTTTCTAGCAACATGGGAACTAGATGGGGAAGATGATATACCTCATATTTTACCGGTTTTTACTATAATAAACATATAATTTCTATATATTATTATTAGAGTCCAAGTGAGTCATTTTAGGTGCATGGACG
>OVAP01004481.1:0-14514 GCA_900406295.1 Aurinia saxatilis | reverse complement strand
CAGAGTTCTGTATTGGATATATATACTGCCTGGTCTATCTATTCTTTCAATATCAAATTTAAAACCTGATTCCCAACGTGAATTGGACCTAGCAGGAGCTTCGATCATTCTGTTCTCGCGTCTGTTGTCGCGACGATCCATACGACGGTCATCATGATGATCGACAAGACGGTCGATAACACGGACACGACGACCGTTCGGATATGACACCTCTATGGTCACGATCATCATCATCTTCAGGATCATCCGCAAATAGGTTTTTTTCCATGTCGTCGTCATCGACATCACCGTTAATCTGCTCACCACGCCTTAGATTTCCTCCTTGATCGGGAAGATCCTATTGGTTCTGTAAGACTATTGTTAACGCGGTGTCGACAGCATGAAGCAACGCGTCGTGTAAGCCCGCAGTGAAGGTCTCCAAAGTTTGTTGGAGCTCGTCGTACAACTCATATTGTGCCCGCGTTCGAGGAGCCATCGAGATGATTTGAACCGGCTTGAGTTAAGAAACTAAAGCGGCTGGGCTCTGATACCAACTGGTGTAGGCTGAAGCTACACTCGACAAAATAGAGTAGAGAAAGAGGATATGGGTTTGTGGATTGTTATTTATTCTAAGAATTCTCAAGCAATCACACAAGTATTGAACTCGTTGAGACCTAGTCTAGACGAGAAACAAGAAGAGAAAAGATAGCTTCAAGCTACGTGATATAAATTCAAAATAATGTGCTCTCCAAAACCTACAGGAGGCTGTATATATAATCAATCTTAGGACAAAACCCTAACACTTGTATAAAAAGGAAACTAAGAAAAGGCAGTTTGCCGTATCCGTATCGTAAAACCAAATTAAAAGGAAAACATAAAACAAAACCAATAAGTAAACCAACACCAAAACCAAAAGAACCATCCTACATCAGAAAATAACATCGTTGGGTAGATTGCTGAATGCTGATGATATCCCTACTTATTCGCAAACCCTAGAAAATTCTATTATAAATTTCTACGTTATATTGGGATACGAAATCCAAAAGCATAACTGGTTAGATATTACATTAATATGATGTAACTCCATAACTCCATAAGCATGCCAAGGACAAATGATTATAAACAATATGATTTTCACATACCAGATTAGGGTGATTTCATTCCTAATCACTCTATTTTCATTGAGATCACTAAATTTTGATCTTAATCAAAGGGCAATTTATCCAACCAGTAGATAACTGAAGCTAGTCTCATGAAAATCATATTAGTCCTTAGCCAAAATATCAAATGCAGATGAAGAGAGAAATTAATCAAACTCAGGAACACAAAAATAAGGAAATGTCCATCAAGAATAACCTTGAGATTGCAGTATTTTTTTTTTGTAGAGTTTGGTGTAAAGCTTCCATAGTAATCTACTAATCTTGCTACTGGAAAAAATCAAATGAATACAAAGCAAAAATCTCATAATTAATGGAAGAAAACTTTCAGAATTATATAATAAGATTGGATTGCTTTTACCATAAATTTGACTTCTAAGAAAATAATATATAATTGATAAAGTATTTGGAAACATAATTAAAATCCGTAAACTGAAATTAAATAAAAAATTTTAAATCAAGTATAATAGCTAAAATTTTGAGTGTACAGACATGCCTTGGATATGTGGACAATGTAAGTTATATCAATAACATTTTAGACAAGTTCATTTGTAAAAAATTACACAATACCATTATTTGTTTTGTTTGTGGGTAATGGGGATTAGTTTTCGCCGAAAATATTTCATGTAAGCGCACAGGTCTCGCAGTAGTACTTAAGGATTGTATCTTCAGAGAGCAGAGTGTACACAGTAGCACGTCCAACTTCACTCGAGTTAAGAAGCAAAATGAGATGGTTTTGGTTACGATCGATCGATCGTATGAACTGANTCGTATGAACTGATCGATCGTTTGAAACACCTTTCGGTCGATGGCAGATTATGCGGTCGATCGATCAATGCCTGAAATGATTAAAACAAAATAAACGTGAGAAAATTCAATATTAAAAAACGTTAAGAAGTCAGGTAATGCATCAGAGGATCATGGTTTGAATTATTCAGGGTAATAATTATGTAAATCCTAGTTTAGGCTATATAGTTGAAATCACTATTAACTGACTATCCTTATGGTCAGGCTTAGCTAGTCTAGTTCAATTGGTATACGAGTTAACTCTAACATATATCCTTTCAGAAAGAGAACCTATGGGCTGATCAACCAATTAATCTAGGCATTAAGTTCAAGAAATCAGGGCATTAATACAAGCAATTTTCATTATATTTATGAAAATTGCTTGTATTAAAAAGGGTTCATAATAGCTTCTCTGGAAATGCAGAGATTACAGACTTCTTCCTTGAAGCAATGATCAAAACAAATGAAAACAAAGAAACGGAAAGAAACTGATAAACTATAAGCCTGGACGCCTGGAAGCTTTAGAGAGATTTCTGATGTTTCTCTCGGACTTCAGTCTTCTGTATTTATAGAGGAAAGGGTCGAGTAGAGGGTCGAGAAGAATCAGGAGAAATATTTGGATCGAAAACCAAATATTTATGTTTATCTTCAGTTGATCGATCGGTCGTAGCTATCTTGACCGATCACCTGAGATTTTTCAACGCATTTCTGAAGATTCAGTATCTCCTGAGTTTATCTTCAACGTAAACAAATATCTCTCCAAATGCAACGGTGTATATCTGAATTTGTTCTCGAAGCTTCTTTGAATTATTGGGTCTTGATCGATCGGTGGGCCTCTGGTTCGGTCGATTGGACCTTCATCTCATGTGAGCTTCTAGATACTCCTTCAGTAATTTGGGCTTAAATTCTTACTTCTGAGGAATAATGATATGATTCCAAGCTCATATGAAAGCTAACTCACGTGGCTTGATTATCCTAACTCCTCACTTCATTCCAAAATGAATATTTCCTTCATCTGNTCTGATGTTGACTTGTTGTACTCGGTAGAAAATGCCCATTTGCAACCTAAAATGCATTGTTTTCACAAAAAACACTTTGCAAACAGAAAAATGTGAAATTCAGTAGTTTATGTTTCAAATCAAATAGCTTCTTTGATAAAAACACCGAAAAATCATATCGAAAAGTGGTAAAGTATCATCACTATCAAATCTCCCAGACTTAGCTTTGTTCGTCCTCGAACAAACACATGCTAAGAAGGGAAATAAGTTTAAAAAGTTAGGAACTCGCTTACTTGTACCACAACTTAGAGGCGCAGATTCGTGATGGTCATCTCGACATCCTGCCAAAAGTTCTCGTCTCATACTCCCACCACAACTCTCCCAACTGGCCCAACAAGAATCTCAACCTGCAAATACCCTAAAGGTACCGAAATTCTGACTCTCTACATTCATTTATTTTTGCGTGAGCTTTCTTGCTGGAAAATATCAGCTAGGTAAAACAGGCTAGGTATGTAATGAGAGGAGGCTAATAATTAGAGGTGAGGCTAGTGTGTTTAGGGTTTACTGTACTCAAGAGAAATGCGATATGTTTGCAAAAAAGCAAGAGAGATCGGACCGCTTGATGGCACAGTTTCCCAATCACTCTCTCCTTAGCTCGACTTGTTCCTCCTCCAGACTTAGATTCTTCAAAGGAATCTAAAGTCTTCTTGAACATCCTCGGATTCCTTTAGATGTTTTCCACTTTTCTTCATTTTGATCCCTGATTTTCCTGGCCTTTTTGCTACAAGTATGGATCATAAAGCTTCTACAATATATATATATATAATTAGGAACTTTATATATCTTCACTCTTCTCTAGTTACAGGTTCAGCCTGAATTAGCCTTATTAAACCTATTTTCTTATTTTGTTCTGAGTTTTGATAATTTACTTGATGGAATTTTGAAAAATTTGCACAGATTTGCAGGATATTAATTTGAATATAATCATATATATCAATAAATTAAAATTAATTATATATATATATATATATATATATATATATATACATATGTGTTAATTAATTGATATAGGTCCTAACTTAGTAATATTATCAAATTAATCAAAAATTATTTTATGTAAATATATATTTGTAAAAAAATAGAAGAAGAAGTAGAGTATCTTTTTATACTATTTAAAAAAGGAATATAGGCATGTTGAGAAAGGTATATTTACTTCATGGGCCAAATGGGAAATATGAACATACGTATGGATTCAACAAAAAAAATAAAAATAATAATCTATCGTTGATTTTAGTAGTATTTTTCTTTCAACCAAAAAAAAAAGAAAAGGTAGTATAGTTTCATTTCAAATGTAGTCTAAACCTGTGGGAGGCTTGAGTAGTTGCTGAATATTGTTTTGTTTAGGTCAGTCAGTCCATGGGTTTGATGTCTATTGGAATTTTCTAGTTTCCTTTACAAACACGTTACGTAGATATGTATATGAAAGTCTATATTAAATCTCATTCATTGCCGATGGTATGTGAAAGGACCAATAGTCGAATCTGGTTCACTACTTATATAGATTCCAAATTGTATGGGAGATATTGACGACGACCAAAAGAAAAACAAAAAAGAATCATAAATTTTTAACGAGTTAATAATATATATGTAGCTGGAAATTTATTAATCGTATAAAAAACATCAAAATCAACTTAAATTAATTATTTTTCAGTTTGATGTTGACTTTTAATCAATAGAAAAAGTATCATATTCAAAGACCTCTGGTTCCAATTGGATTCCTTCAAATAATAGTCAAGATTAATTAAAACGAATTGGTCGTTAAGTGACTGAATTTTAATTTATGTGTGTACAAACAAAACATCTTAAAGGCCAATTGGTAAAGGCTGAGGTTGACTATAGGCCCCAGACTGATTTAATAATTTTTGAATGTATATGATCAAATTGAGTTGCCAGTTGGGTTTCTCTAGCTTTCGCGTTGATGTCCCTCCTATATGATGTTCGAATGTTCTCTACTCTTCATTATCTCATATTTTAAGTTGAATATTAAAATTAAACGATGTTTTGATATATATTTCAGATTAAGAAGGTAAACTTTGTATTTTAACATATTTATTTTATATACTTTTATATATATAGTGGTATAATATTTTAGTAAATATATACTAGAAATTTATATATCTTTTATTAAAAAAAAAAAGACAACAACTTAAGAAAACAAGAGAAGAAATCAAATATTTTAAAAGAGAGAGAGGACACAGAAAAATCAAAAAGGTCTTAAAAAGTAATGAAAAAGGTAAAAATTGACTTCTTCAACTTTTCGAAAAAAGATACAGATTAGAAAATGCCTCTGATAAGAAAAATTTTGTGGAGATTGTGTTGATATTCATATAGCTGAAAATNTAATTCAATTATTTTTTAATTTGATGGTGACTTTTAAGTAATAGGAACATATAATATTCAAAGACCTCTTATTCTAATTTAATTTCTTCAAAACCTATATACGAATTGGCATCCTAGTCTTTTTGGCTTTGTTTTTTTAGTCATAGTTGGATACTATAAACATTGTAAGAGCATGTCCAATGGGGAATTTTAGGAAGGGTTCTTATTCTTTTTTGCATTAAAAATAAATCAAAATTGTNTAGTCTTTTTGGCTTTGTTTTTTTAGTCATAGTTGGATACTATAAACATTGAGCAGTAGACGAGTTTACCTTCGGAAGACTTCTCTCCAATCAGCCGCCCGAGGTAACGGTCAATGAAGCTTTCTGGCAAAATAAGATTCTTCTACTAACAGTACACCAATCAACCATCCTTATGATAATCATTGTATTCTCCTTTTGGGTCTCTCACATTGGCTCGAAGATAAATTTCTACGATTCTCTGACTTTGCCGGTCGACCCTCATCGATGATGAGATCCCACTAAGTCCAATCAAAAAAATTTATCTGCTCCTTCAAGTTTAATGTTGGTTCAGTGGTGGCTCTACCGTGTTCGAAATTTTTTTCCAGTTCTCTCTTTCCTTATCGATGGGTCTAGTTTTTATTCAAATTATTTTATGCAAGCACACATTTTCAGTAGTACTTAGAAAATAAATGCTTAGAGAACAAAGTGCACACAACAGTAATCTCAGTCATATTAAACGAAACAACAAAATATGATATAGGTCGTTTGTAATATATAAAATAATATAATATTAATATCAAAGATACCAATTGTTCCACATAGAGTAGGCATGAGGGCCTACAAAATCAATGATTCACAAAATTCCTCTTTTGATACTTAGCCAAAAATCATCCTAAGATCAATTGTTCTACTGATCAACTACAACAACAATATTAAGAAATAGATAAGAGGTTCAGTTAAAAACTAGTGACGCATCAAATCCTATTGTATATACCAAACCATGAGGCTCTCCTTGCAACAACTTTTATTCCTAACAATAAAATTACATAGACTTGATAGAAATACTCATAGCAAAAGCAATAGAAATCATATATAAAAGGAAAATGGTTAAAACAAATTTTCCAAATTAGTGGACAAAAAGGTGAGATTCTTCTTCTCCCTTACAAAGCAAATAATGGAGACTAAAAAGTTAAAGAACTAGAAAACTATTATTTTTTTTCTTTTTTTGGATTTTTGGCCTCCCTCTAGAAAAAAATGTGGTTTGATCTTTATATGTGATGAAGACGTCGGCTAAAAGTTAATTTTTTATAGCTAGTTATTAAATCATAAACCCTAACTCTAGAAGGTTTTAATCACAAACCATAACACAAACATAAATCCTATAATTTTACTAAACCCTAACAAACTCAGGTCAACGGTAAAATTAAATAATGTGGGTAAATGAGGAGGGTTTAATGCAAAAAAAACCATTCAACTCGATTTTTTTGCAAATTTACTTTCGACGTTGAAAAAATACAAAATAAACCTTGAACTCAACTAAACCATGCAAAATAACCTTCCAACTCGGTTTTTTTTTTTTTTTGCAAATTTACCCTCCGAAAATGGCATGAAATAGAGAAAAATAGCATAAAGCTAAAAATAAAATAAAAAACCAAACCTTAATTTCAGTTTTGATTTTCATAGGCGCAAGAGATATTTTTTTTATTTTTTGGCACATGAGAGAATTTTTATTTCATTCAGAATCAAATAAAGTCTATTAAAGAAATCTAAGATAATTTACTGTTGAATGTTTCCTTTGATTGTTGGTTACATACCTATTAGAATACCAATATATTGCGAGTTTGAATTCAAAGCGAAACTGTTTTTTTAACAATTTTGTGTCATCTTCGGATAGTAAAAATATAGCGGTGGGTTATATTGCACGGTTAAATTGAGTTGAAATGTTATTTTGCATGGTTTACGTGAGTTTAAAGGTTTCTTTGCATTTTTCCAACTTCGAGGGTAAATTTACAAAACAAAATCGAGTTGAACAGTTTTTTTGCATTAAACCCTAAATAATGATATTTTTAGGTATTTTATATTAAAAAATCATTTTACAGACGATAATTTTCAAAATTTTCCCTAGATTTCTCTAAAGGATATAATTTGTAATGTTAGCAAATGAAATACAATCAACAAAAGTTTGATGGGTTCTCTAATTCGGCTGCCATAACATAGGGAATCACATTCAAATTATGTTTGGAAATTTCCAACGTAACTTGCAAAACGATACAAGATGTGTATTCCGATAGAATAAACTTTATATGTGTCAAGTGGAAATTCCGTTTTTGTGTACCAATTAGACCTTTGCAAATATCTTATGTCTCGAATAAACAAAGCTTTTTTATGCAAATGTAACTTTTGAAAAAGATTTCACTGTATTCGAATTTATAATGTTTTTATAAGGCATCATATGTTTATTTTTTATTTTTTTCTAGATAAAAAGAGTTTAAAAGATTCTAAAACTAATTTCCAATTAATTCACCATTTAATCTCCAACGTAATAGATATTATTAAATTGTCCAGAAAAAAAAAACAAAAAAATAATAATAAAGAGCGAGATTAGGTAACTGGGTATCATACAAAGAATAATAAAAACTTGAGGAAATGGTTGAAAAGCGTTTTCTTTTCATTTTCAAATCAAAAGTATTAATCAATTGGCTGACCAAAAGAGAAAGGAATCATGTAATTGGTCTTTCTTTCTATTATAATAATGAAAAGTCATCGGTGGGAACAAGTTGAAAAATCAGCCCATAAATAAAGACCATGCGATGCTTCCTTCCACGTTACAAGACGGAACCAAGAGAACCTTTCTCTTCACTATATATACCATTTGTTCATTGTCTTCTAACTCCACACATTCTTCAACACCAAACAACAATTATTACATTCTTCGTTTTGAGAAATTCAGTTGAATTGAAACAAGATGGTTTTGTCTAAGACAGCTTCGGAATCAGATGTTTCAATCCATTCAACTTTTGCTTCTCGTTACGTCCGTAACTCTCTTCCACGGTACAAAAATTTTAATACTAGAACACAGTTTCTTTTGTATGATATTATTGTCTAATTACTTGAAGTAGTAAATGTATTAAAACATATGATACATCTTAATCATGCATATGTGTTATATTTCATAATTTTAACGTAACGTTTTCATTAGATTTGAGATGCCAGAGAACTCGATCCCAAAAGAAGCAGCATACCAAATCATCAACGATGAGCTAATGCTCGATGGTAACCCAAGGCTAAACCTAGCCTCCTTTGTAACGACATGGATGGAGCCAGAGTGTGACAAGCTCATGATGGAGTCGATCAACAAGAACTATGTTGACATGGACGAGTACCCTGTCACCACTGAGCTTCAGAACAGATGTGTCAACATGATTGCGCGTTTATTCAACGCCCCGTTAGGTGATGGTGAAACCGCGGTTGGTGTTGGTACCGTGGGATCGTCTGAGGCGATTATGTTGGCTGGTTTGGCTTTTAAGAGACAGTGGCAGAACAAACGTAAGGCTCAAGGACTTCCTTATGATAAGCCTAATATCGTAACCGGAGCTAATGTCCAGGTAACCAAATTTTTTTTTTTTTTCCTTAAAAAGATTTATTAAATCAGTTTCTCGTTTTGTCAAATTTTAACCGAAATTTTGAAATATTATGCCAAAAATTTCTAGTTCCGTTTAATTCTCTGCTTTCCTGAATTACATGGTTAAAATTAAAAAATGAAAACATGAGACCATATAAATTGAAATGTTAAAACAAATAAAATTGATAATTCCGGGTTATGTCTATATTTTCCGAGTTCTTGTTCGATAGATTTTTTTTTTCTTTTCAAGTAACAACTTTAGTATCATTAGATTACAAGTCTTGGTCGTTGTTTGATACTTTAGCTTTCTATTTCTCATTTTAAACAAAAAAAAGCCACAAGATTTAAACACCATTTTTGGAAATTATAGCAATCTTAAACCGAAAAGGTGAGATACTAGGCCAGAAAGTTTGCAAATTTCGGTTTAAGTAAATTTTTTACTCAATATCCGGTTCAATACAGGTTTGCTGGGAGAAATTTGCAAGATATTTTGAAGTGGAGCTCAAAGAAGTGAAGCTTAGTGAAGGATATTACGTGATGGACCCTGTAAAAGCCGTTGAAATGGTAGACGAGAACACAATCTGTGTCGCAGCGATCCTAGGTTCGACTCTAACCGGTGAATTTGAAGATGTTAAGCTGCTCAATGACCTTCTAGTCGAGAAAAACAAACAAACCGGGTACTTAAAAACAAACAGATTTGTAGAAAGCTTAAAATCAATCAATCGAACCGGTTTGAGTCTGGTTTTAACTTTTGAAAACCGAAATTCACGTGCAGATGGGATACCGGGATTCATGTGGATGCTGCGAGTGGTGGGTTTATTGCTCCCTTTTTGTATCCAGAACTGGAGTGGGATTTCCGTTTACCGTTGGTTAAGAGCATAAATGTGAGTGGTCACAAATACGGTTTGGTTTACGCCGGTATTGGTTGGGTTGTGTGGAGAACCAAAACCGATTTGCCTGATGAACTTATTTTCCATATCAATTATCTTGGCGCTGATCAACCCACTTTCACTCTCAACTTCTCCAAAGGTAACATATATTGTACATTTTTCATAGAACCATATATATATGGAAATATTCAATAAATTAATGTGTTGTAAATATATCTAAACCAGGTTCAAGTCAAGTGATTGCTCAATACTACCAGCTAATTCGCCTTGGATTTGAGGTAATTAGTAACTCAAATTAGTACCATTTTATAAGATGTAACTAGTGAACTGTTTTAACAGTTTTTATTGATTTGTTTAGGGATATCGCAATGTAATGGATAACTGTCGTGAAAACATGATGGTCTTAAGAAAAGGACTAGAGAAAACGGGACGTTTTAACATTGTTTCCAAAGAAATTGGTGTTCCACTAGTGGCGTTTTCTCTAAAGGATAGTAGCTGCCACAACGAGTTCGAAGTGGCGGAAATGCTCCGTCGCTTCGGATGGATTGTTCCGGCCTACACAATGCCTGCTGATGCGCAGCATATCACTGTGCTCCGCGTTGTGATCCGAGAAGATTTTTCAAGGACCTTGGCCGAGAGATTGGTTGCTGATTTCGAGAAGGTTCTTCACGAGCTTGATACGCTTCCGTCGAGGGTTCACGCCAAGTTGGCTAGTGGATATGTTAACGGTGTTAAGAAGACTGAAGAGGAGAGAACGAGAGAAGTCACGGAGTATTGGAAGAAGTTTGTGGAGTCAAAGAAGACCAACAAGAACAAGATTTGCTAATAAACAACAAAGATTTTAAAGAAGTCATCACGGACCTTTTCTTTTCATGCTGCTTGAAATATTTTTGTATTGATTTTTTATAATTTGATGTTTTATGAATGGTGATATTGATGTATTTGAATTAAATAAAAACGTTTATAGTTGTTAATCAATGTTTTCTTTGAGAACTTAATTGTTTTTAGACATATATGCTATAGCAAGGGTTGATTGCTTCAATGTCTATATCACAAAATTGGTTTTACCACCAAGCTTAAACGTTTTCAAGAATGATCGGTAAGGTCTCCAGACTCTCCACCAAGTCAGATGTGTATATAGCTATGGAATGTTGGCTCCTCCTGAATCTATGAGGATCTTGAGAAGGGAGACAACAAAAGAATAGAACCAGCAGCAAAGAAGATGACATTGGTGGGTCTGTGCCACATCATATCTATCTAGTCTCCCCCATCATATCAGCTTTCGATGAACATAGTGGAGATGATGGAAGGAAGCATGGATGCTCTTGAATTGCCACCTAGACATCTTTTGCTGTTTTTCTTACTGCCTCAGAGAAGAATTCAAGCCCCTCTAAGGCATGAATGTGATCCTTGGACTGGAATCACAAGCTTCTTGTTTGTTTGAGGTACAAATGTTTTATAAGATTTTTTTTTGAAATAGCCTCAAACAAATTTGTTTTAGGCTATTTCAAAAGGAACGTGTTGTGCATGAATGTGTTGTGCATAGCCCTCACTATAAGTGATCGTTGGTTAAGAAATTTATAATGCTCAATTAGTGGTTTCAATCAAAGAGGTTAAGAACACATACATTTCTGATTTCTGCAATCCCTTGGATCTGCTCTATGGTCGATAAGTCAGAGTCTGATTTAGAGGACCAAGGCGAATTTTTTTACTTGGTAGTCTTTTTAGGTGGCACTATCAACAAAGGTTTTAGAAATGGTCAAAAACAAACAAACAAACTGAAGGGCAAGAATTTGCATTTTGTTCAAAAAGTTGAAAACCCTGAAACACTCTAAATTTATATTAACATTCAAATAGTCTAGGTAGCATTACACTATTTTGCCCCATTGTCTGAAACGAGCTTTGTGTTTCACTTTTCAAGTATGGCCTAATCAAGATTCTGGAAAAAATAAAGTTCTTGAAGAAGTTTCGCCAGCTTCATCGTATTGTCTTCCTTAATGTTTATTGGGACCTTCTCTTCGTACCCACTCGCGCTCATAATCTTCTGCAACTTCGTCTTTTGTCTGACGAAAAAAAAAAGAGAAGGAAAAGAGAATATCAGTACTTGGACAAGAACACAAGACAATTATGTTTCTCAGCTTATAAGAACACAAAACCTCAAAGTTTACTTGTGTCAATAATCCAAATTACTCATAATTAAATCTCTTTTCTTACTTTTGTATTTCGTCAATCTTGTTTCTGATTTTTTCACCTTCAGCTTCTGTGTTAATAGCTTCTTCATCAACTTTGAGATAAACCTTGAGGTTTTCGTTCACTGTTTCAAAAGCAGATCCAGCTAGAGCGGCCTGTTGCACTCCGTTTAACACAACCTATTTGTGCAAAGTTCCACAGAGTATTGAGAAAAATACAAAAGACAAGAGAGAAACAAAATGAATATCAAGTTCTTTAGTCACCTCGAAGGATGAGAGATTTGCAAGGGTTCTGATCTCTAACTCATGGGATTGTACAATCTCTAATGTTAACTCACTTGCACACAGAGCAAGCGCATGTAGCCTGAGAAAAAGACAAGACAAGGTTATACAAAAATTTACAAAGAGAAGGAAAAAAAGGTTCTTCAAGATCAGTCACTGACCTTCCCTTTCTCTGTTTATCCATCAACTCTGCTCTCTTTGCTCTAAGAGATTTTACAGTCGCCAGAATCATGTCCATCTCGGATTCCACACTTTCATTACTCCAATTCTGTAATAAAAATGTTTAAGAAACCGAGAAAAGGATAAGAGATCAAAAAAGGTATTAAGAAACAGAAAGAGAGACCTCTATGGGAGATGGGTAGTCACAAATCATGATAGACGCTTTCCGTTCACAGTCTTTAGGCCAAGGCAATCGTTGCCAAAGCTCTTCGGTAACAAATGGCATAAACGGATGAAGCAATCTCAAGCCAGTCTCTAAACAAACCCATAAAACATGTTGTGCATGAGTCTTCTCTAGACCAAATTCTGGTTTGGTAAAATAAGGCTTGATTGCTTCAATGTATACATCACAAAACTGGTATTGCCACCAAGCGTAAACCGTGTTGGCTGCATCCGAGAACTCATAAGCATTTAGGTAATCCACTGTCTTGGATACTGCCTTGTTTAGTAACGAAAGGATCCATTTGCAGATGAATGGCATTGTTTCAGGGGTTAGAGTCAGCAGAGGAGTATAGCCATCGTCAAGTTTCATCATCGCGAATCTAACTGCGTTCCAGAGCTTATTACACCATTGACGGTAACCATAAACTCGGAGGATGTCCATATTTATTTTATCAGACTAGAAAAAAAAACAAAAAAGAAGTCACAAAATTTATATACAGTTGAAAGAAAGCAAAATTTATCTCAGACATAAGTAAAAAAAGACAATATTCAGGTTTTTGGCGGGAAAATCAATTCAGACATATGTGACTGTGAGGGAGAAAAGCAAAACGAAGTCAAAACCTTGTCTTCTTTCCTCTTCTTCCGCTCAAGATCTTCCTCCGTTAACATCTTCTCCGACGATTGAGACTGTGAATTAAGCAACAAAAAAATCTCAGGATTTAAAATCTCAGGATTTAAAATGCGATCTCGGACGATTTAGGAATTCTCCATATTTATAAAACGTTTGGAAAATATGACTTTTATCAACAAATTTTCCCGTTTATAATAATATCTTACTGTTATAATAAAGAAATAATTCAATCCATTATAAAACTTTGTTCCCAAGCTATTTTAAACTTTGTCTCCAAGCTATTATAAATTAATCGCCAAGCTGATTAAGATGAATAACGCAATTTCCTAACTGCTCCCCTCTTACTCCTCCACTTCCTCTTACAAACTCCACACATTTGATTTCACTCATATATATAATCTAATAATATATGGATATACATACTTCTCCATATTACTTATAAGTTAAACATCTCTCTCGATCCGATCGTGCCAGCATTAGCAAAAGGCCCTACGCAAATTTTTGAAAAAGTCTTCAAAGGAGAGGAAAATTTTAAAGCAAGGTTAAACGGATGAATATTTGGAATAATATTATAAATTTGTTTCAATATTTCAGTAAATCTTTTAACTATTCCAAATTCCAACTTTAGAAGAAAAATAAAAAAGAGAGGCAAAAGACATACTGTATGCCGGAGTTAAAGAAAAAAATATATATATTGAAGCTAATTATAACTAAGTTTCTTAACATACAATTAGAAGAAAAAACTAGGCCATGTATGTCTGATTAAAGAGTTCAGATGGCAATGAGATCATAAATGAATATGAATAGGTGTCCATTATTTTAACCTTTTATTCTCAACGTCAAATTCAACAATTGTGTATGAGGTTTTGAAGGGAGGTAATCCTTGTATGATTAATGAGGAAATGAGGAAGTTCAGAAAATATAATTTAAAATACACCCGGATAAATTTTTTGAACCGGACTATACAAAGTCTCTTTTATTTCAAAATTGGTCCAATAGGTTTTGAACTTTTGATTAATGAACAAGTACAAAGGCTTATATTTGACATTCTAGATATACATCAGAAATTAAAAGAAAGAAAAAAAAAAAAGGAAAAAAACCGTGAAAAATACATGAACTTTACAACTTTTGCCAGAAAAATACACGAATTTTTTGTGTTTCCATATTAATACACGAAGTGAAATTCATTTCCAGATTAAT
>OVAP01004480.1:0-14515 GCA_900406295.1 Aurinia saxatilis | reverse complement strand
TTAATCGGTTTTCTCGGTTTATTACCGTACCATATCCGTATCCACGGTTTTATAAAATCATATTCATATGGTTAATCTGATATAAGTATATAACCATACCCATACCATATCAATTTTTTCGGTGCGGGTCGGTGCAATTCGGTTTGGCCGGATTGAACACCCTTAGTAAAAACCATCAACACCATCGACCATTTCGTGTTAACAAGTCAAAATAAAGAATCTACCTCAAACAGTCGAAGTTGGATAAACCACAAAGGCCAGTTTGAAAACCTTGTATTTAATAATTATACAGCGCATCGAACACTCGTTTTGTGTTAAATGCAGTAAAGGAAAATGAATATGTGGACAGCACCTTTTTATAATAATACGGATTATACAGTTTTGTGACATAAAACAAATTTCAAGACAAAGAGACTCAAGAACACAAAATCCATAAACAAAAAAAACCCAACAAAAACGTATGCAACATTCGAGAATTCAAGAACACAAAAACTGAAGCCGTTACCCTAATCATCTCTTCCCGTGTGTCTTGTATCTCATCATTGCTTTGACGTTCTGAAACGATGAGGAAAATCGAGTTAAGGGTTTGGATGAAATCATATAAAAACAAATCTGGAGATTACGAATGAGTCTTATCACATAAATGCATCAAGCTCAAACAATAAGAACACAAACCATGGATAGCACTTTTTCTATATACACAATTCTAAAAGTTTTATCAGTTCAAACAGCTCAACAAAAAAATGCCCAAAATTAAAATCAAACATAAATAAAAACAATGAAAAGACGTTAATAAAAAAAACTGTAATGATTTAGGAATATATTAACCAGGACATGTGGAGACTGAGATGCTCCTTGGGTGAGTTTACGACCCGGTTTCAGTCTACTTATGCGGTGGACTGCTCTTAGTATGTTTAAAGCCGGCACAAGTGAATTCCGCTTTATGTTTATGTTGCTTCTACTTTCTACTAGCGGTGATAACTTGCATTAACATCAGGCGTTTTATAGCACCACAAATATAAAGTATTTACATCGGTCTCTGCCTAGTTATTGTAAGGTATAATCATCATGACCATTGCAGTCTCCATCGCACCTACGTAATGAAAATTCTCCTAAGTTCAAATATTTTTTTTGACTGAAGAACGTTCTCGAGAAAAATAAGTTCGACTATTGGGTACAGCATATTACTTTTTGAACTATTACTGTATATGTTTATTAAATGTTCTTTAAGTTAATGTTTATGTTTCATTTATAAACTTGTTAAATAAAATAAGATAATTTATAGATATATATAATAATCTTATATATATTATATTATATATATATATATATATATTACACATTGTGACATTTACAATAATCTTAAAAATTTACACATAATTACAAAATACTACAAATTCCACCAAAATATAATAAACTATATATATATATATATATGTATGTATAAGTCTGCGGTGGACTGCTCTCTGTATGGTTAAGTCTTTTTCTATATATATCTAATTTTTGGATGTGTAATAAAATTTAAATTAGTTTTACATTGTTTGTTTAAACAAAGAATGTAAAGTAATGTCAAATCAAACATGATGCACATTGATAGATTAGCTAGGTCTGTATATATGGGACTATGGAGGATTGGTTGGAACACACTATGGCGACAAAATATATAACAATTCTTTGCACATAGTCTCTGCATTGGGTTATCTCATTAAATTTTATTACTAAAATGATGCCACGATAACCGAGAGACCATGCGGTATTGATAGGTTTCACGTGGTGCCCAGGAATCTTACTGGTTAAAAGTCAGCTAATGTTTGGATGTGTAATAAAATTGAATTTAATTTTCCATCGTTTGTTTGAACTTTAAACACAGAATGTAAAGTCATGTCAAATTAAACCGGATGTAAATTGATAGATTAGTTAGGTCTGTATTAATTTGGGGGATAGTTTGGAATACAGTGCACAACGTTTCCCTTAAAACTAAAAAGTAATAAACCTCATGAAAAACTAAAACTTTAAAAGAATATCAATGAACAGAAAAACCATGAAAACCTTTAAATCCAACTTTTCCATTCACCAATGGAGATAAAAAAATTGACAAAATGTAGTTGAGGCTCAAAGATTAATATATTGTTAAATTTAATGTTTTTAAAATGTTATAAAACCCAAAAAAGGTTCACTAATGTGGATGCTCTGAAGATCCAAAAGAGGTTCATTAATACGTAATTGTGTGTCTTGTATCTCATAACTACTTTGACGTTCTTTGATCAAGTATGCCGAGTTTATATCGTCTGATTCTTCTAACTCACAACGCTCTTCATCTACCTTCGAACTCATTTCTTTCATGAATTACTTCACACATTAATCTCTTTCATGACCTAACTCACACCTCAAGAACTTAAGAATTCATTTCTTTCATGACTTACTTCAAACCTTAATCCTTTACCTTATTCATTTATTCATTCTTATTGGTTATTACCTTCTTCAGCTCTTGGTTCTTCATCATTGCTCTCACCATCTCTTCATTAAACATAGCTTCTCCAAACCGCTTACCTTTCTCCCTCCGTCTGACACCACGGTCAGTTTCTTCTCCAACCATTCCACTTTCAATCCTCCCTCATTTATGGATGCATAGGCCAGGTCATCCTCTGAAGATAGCTGACAGAATTATGCCAGAAAGATGATTTAAGCTGGCAACTGGAGGACAATTGATATGAGCACCACAATTTTTAACTGCAAATCTGAATAAAGAGAATATTCTCCGTCTTTTATGTTCGTCGAAACTCGCAAGGAATTCCATTGAAAGCATCTACCATATTCTCCGTTTGTTTGGTTTTACAATAAGATTCTGGACAACCATGTCACATTACTGAATCTTAATTTATGTGGAGCTAGATGATCTTAAACAATACACACTATCTTACTATTTGTTAACTCAATAAACTTACCAATATATAAAGGATCTTCATGCCTTTTACTTGAGTGAAGTCATAGCCAATGCCAATCACCTTCGGCTTACCCACATTGATGCAAGGTAACTTAACTGAATAAGCCAGTTTTATTTTGAGTATATTAGGGAAGTAATGAGACACTGTAATCTCATCCTCCTTAACTTCCCCATTTTCGTTCTTTGGCTTCCACATAAAGCTAAAACTAACCAAAAAAAAAAGAGATAACCGATAAGCATACCAAAGCAATTTGAAATGACATGATAATTAAAGAACATACATTTGAGTGGATTCCTTGGCAACGATCAGCACCTTCACCGATATCCTTAAAGTACCTTATCTCGTTTGTGTTTTGTCCTGCAACCACAAAAAGAAGAGATCTATCCAATCATATACAACAAAATGAATCAACGGCGAATAGGGAGGGATCAAGGGATTTTAAACGATGAGAAAACTCGAGTTAAGGGTTCGGATGAAATCATATACTGCGAAATCTGGAGATTATGAATGAGTTCTTATCACCTACATGAATCAAGCTCAAAAGAATAAGAACACAAACCTTGGATAGCACATCTTATATAATATTTTAGAATACCCTTTCAAAACCGCTCTAAAAACCTGCCATGTGTCATCTACAATGGTGACATGTGTCTATTTTTTTCAATATCTTATAAACAAAAAACAAAAAGTGGTTAAATGCATGTCATATACATTGAATTCTTTGATAACTTTAATTTGGTCAAATTGGATTTAAGGAGCCGTTTTTAACACTAATATTACATGTTTTTACAAACAACATTTAAGTTATAAATCATTCTTACTAAAAAATAAAAGTATTCATACCTGCTAATCACTAACCTGATTAAATTTGTGACCACATTTTCAAAAATATTCACTAATGTTTACCAAACACTATATATGCAACAAATAACCCTATATGTTTTCAAACATTACATTAACTACTATAAATACAAATATTAAATAATTTGTCTAAAAAATGTAAGGATAAAAATATTTTATCATGAATATCTTTTCAAATAGTTTTTTTTATTTCATAAGTTGAAAATATATCAAAAAGTGAGAAGTTAACAGAAGAAAACATACTTTTTTTTACTCACAGTATAAAATTACAATATTAATTATATTTTTATATATCTATTTTACGCACATAAAAATATTTTGCTTACATAATTATTGTACTTCGTTTGAACATTTTTCTATTTAATTAATAATAGCT
Organism: Aurinia saxatilis; assembly: GCA_900406295.1. Taxonomy (NCBI): domain Eukaryota; kingdom Viridiplantae; phylum Streptophyta; class Magnoliopsida; order Brassicales; family Brassicaceae; genus Aurinia; species Aurinia saxatilis. The sequence continues at coordinate 10,333 of OVAP01004480.1, read as the reverse complement.
GCTGAGAAAAAATAATAAAGCATAAATTTTTTTTTCCCGTGCAACGCTATATACACAATCGTAAAAGTTTTATCAGATCAAAACAATGAAAAGACATTAATTAAAAAAAAAACTGTAATGATATAGGAAAATATTAACCAGGACATGTCGATACGTGAGAGGCTCATTGGGTGAGTTTACAAACCGCTATCAGTCTACTTATGTGGTGGACTGTTCTTTGTATGTTTAAAGCCTGCACAAGTAAACCATTACGTCGTCTCTACTTACTTTGTATACTATCAGTCTACTTATACGGTGATAACTTGGATTTACATCAGGCATTTTATAGAGCCACGGATGTACTGGTCTCTGCCTAGTTGTTGTGAAGTATAATCATCATTCCCGTTGCAGTCTAGATCTCCCCATATCTACATCCACGGTTTTATAAAATCATATTCATATGGTTAATATGATATAACCATATGCATACCATATCAATTTTTCCGGTTCGGGTCGGTGCAATTCGGTTTGGCCGGATTGAACACCCTTAGTAAAAACCATCAACACCATTGACCATTTCGTGTTAACAAGTCAAAATAAAGAATTTACCTCGAATAGTCGAAGTTGGATGAACCACAAAGGCCAGTTTGAAAACCTTGTATTTAATAATTATACATCGCATCGAACACTGGTTTTGGGTTAAATGTAGTAAAGGAAAACGAATACGTGGATATCAGCTTTTTATTGCACTATTAATAATACGGATTATACACTTTTGTGAAAGAAAAAAGTTTCAAGACAAAGAGACTCAAGAACACGAAATCCATAAACAAAAAAAACCCAACAAAAACGTATGCAGCATTCGAGAATTCAAGAACACGAAAACTGAAGCCGTTACCTAGTCCATATATACAGACCTAGCTAATCTATCAATTTGCATCCTGTTTGATTTGACATTACTTTACATTCTGCGTTTAAACAAACGATGGAAAATTAATTTAAATTTTATTACACATCAAAAAATTAGATGACTTTAACCATACGGATAGCAGTCCACCGAAACTCACACACACACACATATATATATATATATATATATATATAGTTTATTATATTTTGGTGTAAATTTGTAATTATGTGTGAATTTTTAAGATTATTGTAATAAAACGCCTGATGTTAATGCAAGTTATCACCGCTTGGTAAAAAGTAGAAGTGACACAAACTTAAAGCGGAATTTACTTGTGCCGGTTTTAAACATACTAAGAGCAGTCCATCGCATAAGTAGACTGAAACCGGGTTGTAAACTCGCCCAAGGAGCCTCTCAGTATCGACATGTCCTGGTTAATATATTCCTATGGCGGCAAAATATATAAAGATTATTTGCACATAGTCGCTGCGTAACGCATAACAAAGATAATAAACCTGTGTCAATTATCGAGGCCTCTGGGTTATCTCATTAAATTTTACTACTAAAATGATGCCACGATAACCGAGAGACCATGCGGTATTGATAGGTTTCACGTGGTGTCCACTGAGGTATCTTACTGGTAAAGCCAGCTAATATTTGGATGTGTAATAAATTTGAATTTAATTTTCCATCGTTTGTTTAAAGTTTAAACACAGAATGTAAAGTCATGTCAAATTAAACCGGATGCAAATTGATAGATTAGTTAGGTCTGTATTAATTTGGAGGATAGTTTGGAACACAGTGCACAACGTTTCCCTAAAACTAAAAAGTAATAAACCTCATGAAAACCTAAAACTTTAAAAGAATATCAATGAACAAAAACTAAAACCATGAGAACCTTTAAATCCAACTTTTCCATTCACCAATGGAGATAGAAAAATTGACAAAATGTAGTTGAGGCTCATAGATTGATATATTGTTAAATTTAATGTTTTAAAAATGTTATGAGACCCAAAAGAGGTTCACTAATGTGGATGCTCTGAAGACCCAAAAGAGGTTCATTAGTATGTAATCGTGCATCTTGTATCTCATCATTGCTTTGACGTTCTTTGATCAAGTATGCCGAGTTTATATCCTCTGATTCTTCTAACTCACAACGCTCTTCATCTACCTTCGAACTCATTTCTTTCATGGCTTACTTCACACCTTAATCTCTTTCATGACTTACTTCACACCTCAAGAATTCATGAACTCATTTCTTTCATGACTTACTTCAAGCCTTAATCCTTTACTTTATTTATTTCTTTATTCTTATTGGTTATTACCTTCTTCAGCTCTTGGTTCTTCATCATTTCTCTCACCATCTCTTCATTAAACATAACTTCTCCAAACCCCTTACATTTCTCCCTCCGTCTGACACCTCAGTCAGTTTCTTCTCCAACCAATCCACTTCAAATTCCTTGGATGCATAGGCCAAGTCATCCTCCGGAGATAGCTGACAGAATTATGCAATTGATATGAGCACCACAATATTTAACTGCAAATATAAAGAAAGAGAATATTCTCCGTCTTTTATGTTCGTCGAAACTCGCTAAGAATTCCATTGAAAGCATCCACCATTCTCCGTTTGTTTTGTTTTACAATAAGATTCTGGAAAACCATGTCACATCACTGAATCTTAATTTTTGAGGAGAAAAAACTAGATGATCTTAAACAATACACACTATATTACTATTTATTAGCTGAATAAACTTACCAATATATAAAGGATCTTCATGCCTTTTATTTGAGTGAAGTCATAGCCAATGCCAATCACCTTCGGCTTACCCACATTGATGCAAGGTAACTTAACTGAATAAGCCAGTTTTATTTTGAGGATATTAGGGAAGTAATGAGACACTGTAATCTCATCCTCCTTAACTTCCCCATTTTCGTTCTTTGGCTTCCACATAAAGCTAAACAAGCAAAAAAAAAAAAGAGATAACCGATAAGCATACCAAAGTGATTTGAAATGACATGATAATTAAAGAACATACATTTGAGTGGATTCCTTGGCAACGATCAACACCTTCACTGATATCCTTAAAGTACCTTCTCTCGTTTGTGTTTTGTCCTGCAACCACAAAAAGAAGAGATCCATCCAATCATATACAACAAAATGAATCAACGGCGGATAGGGAGGGATCAAGGGATTTTAAACGATGAGAAAACTCGAGTTAAGGGTTTGAATGAAATCATATACAACGAAATCTGGAGATTATGAATGAGTTCTTATCACCTACATGAATCAAGCTCAAAGAACAAGAATACAAACCTTGGATAGCACATCTTATATAATATTTTAGAATACCCTTTCAAAACAGCTCTAAAAACCTGCCATGTGTCATCTACAATGGTGACATGTGTCTATTTTTTTTTCAATATCTTATAAACAAAAAACAAAAAGTAGTTAAATGCATGTCATATACATTGAATTCTTTGATGACTTTAATTTGGTCAAATTGGATTTAAGGTGCCATTTTTAACGCTAATATTACATGTTTTTACAAACAACATTTAAGTTATAAATAATTCTTACTAAAAAATAAAGTATTCATACCTGCTAATCACTAACCTGATTAAATTTGTGATCACATTTTCCAAAATACTCACTAATGTTTAACAAAAACTATATATAAAACAAATAACCCTATATGTTTTCAAATTTTTAAAAATCGAGTTCCAAATAATACATCAATAGTACTAATAACAAATTGGTAATAAAATTAGTATAACCAAACATTACCTTAACTAATATAAATACAAATAATAAATAATTTGTCTAAAAAATGTAAGGATATAAATATTTATCATGAATATCTTTTCAAATGTTTTTTTTTATTTCATAAGTTGAAAATATTTTACCAAAAAGTGAGAAGTTACAGAAGGAGACATACTTTTTTTTACTTACAGTATAAAATTACAATATTAATTATATTTTTATATATCTATTTTACAAACATAAAATGATTTTGCTTACATAAGTATTGTACTTCGGTTTGAACATTTTTCTATTTAATTAATAATTGCTACTGAAAAAAAAAAAATAAAGCATGAAATTTTTTTATCCGTGCAACGCTATATACACAATCCTAAAAGTTTTATCAGATCAAAACAATGAAAAGATGTTAATAAAAAAAACTCTAATGATATAGGAAAATATTAGCCAGGACATGTCGATACTTGAGAGGCTCCTTGGGTGAGTTTAAGAACCGCTATCAGTCTACTTATGTGGTGGACTGTTCTTTGTATGTTTAAAGCATGCACAAGTAAACTCGCTTTAAGTTTATGTCGCCTCTACTTACTGTGTATACTATCAGTCTACTTATGAGGTGATAACTTGCATTTACATCAGCGTTTTATAGAGCCACGGATGTACTGGACTCTGTCTAGTTATTGTGAAGTATAATCATCATTCCCATTGCAGTCTAGATCGCCCTTAGAAAATGACAATTCTCTTAAATGCAAATATTGTTTTGACTGAAGAACAATCTCCAAAATAATATGACCGACTGTTGAGTACAGCACATTACCTTTACTATTTGGACTTTGGAGTACTATTTATTTTTTTTAAATGGTCCGTCGCCAAGAGTCTCTTGGTCTGGTGGCCAAAGCAACTATAAGCGCATCCTATTTTTGGTGATTTTGTGATGGTATTCTTTGTGCTTTATTTGGACGTGAATTTCGTGCATGTTTTCTTGCAATCCTTTAGATTATGTTTCATAGTTTACTAAATTTGAATTGGGGGTGTTGGTTTGTATTTAATGAGCTAAGATCCTTTTTTTCTCTCTCTGGTGACTAGATTTGTATATTTATTAATGTTATTGGTAGATAGATGTATAGATATATAGTATTTTGTTTTTTATTCAAACGTTTTGGTTGGATTTTCAAGTTTATATTAATATTTCTGATTGTTTTAATGGGTGAAATTGGTTTGTTATTGTGACGTATGCCAAACTCCAATTTCCGAGTGTTCATATTGAATCGAAGTTTGATAACTTGCATTTACATCAGGCGTTTTACAGAGCCACATATATAATAAGTATTTACATCAGCCTCTGCCTAGTTATATACAAGTATTTATAATCATCATGACCGTTGCAGTCTCTGTCGCCCTTAGGTAATGACAATTCTTTTAAGTTCAAATATTTTTTTTAACTGAAGAACAAATCTCGACAAAAATAAGATCCAGTTGAGTACAGCATATTACTTTTTGAACTATTTGGAGTAATACTGTATATGCTTATTAAATGGTCCTTAAGTTTATGTTTATGTTTCATTTTATATTTGCTTTGTACAATGGATAATTTTTTTTTTTTCATGTGAGTATATGTCTATACATTCTTATTTCTTTTCCTTTGTTGAACTTTAGATTAAATTTGTAAGAATTGTACACTAATTGGCTACAATTCAAAATTCGTTAGTCTATCTTTGTGCTATATTACTACATCCTTGTAATGTGCGTCTCCACTAGGTTTAACAGTTGCCTTTCTCCACCTCCAAAACGTTTTAACAACTACACCAAAAGAAATATTTTATTAGTTATGACTTTCGCCCCTAATACTTCTACACAGTCACGATACGTAAACATTACGCTATGTCTACCCCTTTTCCGGGCACCCATGGCGTAAAGACTACAAAAACTGAAGGACCATTTAATAAAAATATACACTATTATTCCATATAGTACAAAATGTAATAAGCTGTACTCAGAATTTACTTATACTCTTGGTAAATTCAAGCTATAATTACCGAGACAAAGCACGTCCTATTCTAGTAGACTAAAAAATGTGTAATATATTTGATATTTTTTGGAAAATTTGTACTAGTATTTTAATTATGTGAGAATACAGGTGAATTTTTAAGATTACTGTAAATGTGAGAATGTGTAATATAAATATATTTAGATTATTGTATATCCATGACTATATGACTGTTGGTTTGTAAATTTTCTTATACTTTACAATAACTAGGCAAAGACGGATGTAAATATACTGCTCTCTGTATGTTTAAAGCCTGCACAGGTAAACTCTGTTCTAATTCCACGTGGCTTCTGCTCAACGTGTACATTAGCAGTGATAACTTGCATTTACATCAGGCGTTTTACAGAGCTACGGATATAATAAGTATTTACATCGGTCTCTCTGCCTAGTTATATATAAGTATTTACATCAGTCTCTGTCTAGTTATATATAAGTATTTATAATCATGATGATTTTTGCAGTCTCCGTCGCCCCTAGGTAATGACAATTCTTTTAAGTACAAATATGTTTTTTTACTGAAGAACAAATCTCGACAAAAATAAAATCGAGTTGAGTACATCTTATTACTTTTTGAACTATTTGGAGTAATATTGTATATGTTTATTAAATGGTCCTTAAGTTTATGTTTATGTTTCATTTTATAAACTTATTAAATAAAACAAGATAATTTACAAATAAAGAATCATATAGATAATTTACAAAGCAACAGCCACATAGATAATTTACAAAGCAACATTCACTGGTGAATCTACGTAGCTTCTGCTTACTGTATACACTAGCGGTGATAACTTCCATTTACATCAGGTCTTTTATAGAGCCACGGATATAATATATATTTTTACATCGGTCTCTGCCGAGTTATTGTAAAGTATAAATATCATGACGTTGTAAAGAAACATGTTCCCTAGACATGGAAGCAGTGATCACCGGTGATGTTAGGTGTCATTCACTTGGATATATTCGCTGTGCTCCTCAAGTGCCGTCTTATCTTCGTTCAAAATCCTTGGCTCTAGTGGTTTTTTAGATCAATTAGCTTTTGTTCTAGATCCCCTGTACTTCCTTCTTTCCCTTGTTTTATTAATAATATAATCTTCAGACCGAAAAAAGGAGAAAAAAGACTATGATTTAGAATCTAATATTAAAAACCCATAAATAAAATAAAATAATATTAAATTTTTGAACCTCTCAGTAAGAACATCCACAATGGGAATCTCTCACAGAGTCTCTCCAAAAATTATAAACAAATAAATAATATTAAATAATATTAGACTACCAATGCGGATGGTCTAAAAAACTAACAATTCCCATTTGGAGATGGTTAAAGGCCTATACCAGAGATGGTTGTGGAATGCATAAACACGCCGAAAGGTCGGATTTTCAATGCTAGCCATATTGGACCAAGACCGGAGAAATCTCGATGTGAGAAATCTGAGAATGTGAGACTGAGATTTGATGATTTCGGTTGGAAGCCTAGATGTGAGAAAACTGTGAATGTGAGACTGAGTTTTGATGATTTCGGTCGGAACCCTCATCATTTTACGCTGATATATGCAGCCTTTGACGATCAGTTTGCCCACGAGAGAGCATGCCTCAGTTTGTCAATGCCTTCACCGGTAGAAACAGCCTAGTTGAAGATGACGAAGGACAACAATTGAAGACCAGATGCTGCACCAGCTTATACAAGTTCTAGAATTAACAGAATGTTGTCAACTTTTTGTTTTACGCAGCAAACATGTCTCCAACAAGATGTAATGTCAATGGTTCCTTGAGTAAGTTTACGATCCTCTATCAATACTTCTGATGTTAGATCAGACGCTTCTGAACTAAGCTTAAACACAGTATTGACCTCTTTTGTTGTCTCATCTAGATCCATTCAGAAGAATGCTATATATATATAGAGCTATGGATTACAGATTCAACTGATCCAACATTCGGAATAGAAGAATGGACGGGTGTTTGAGGTTAATACGGATGAATTCAACGCAAACCCACAATTTAGTCAGTTTCAAAATAACACAATACCACAACAACTGTTACAGAAAAGTTATGTAGTAGCTAAAAGAACTTTTTTCTAAGACAGTAATAAAGGAGACTAGTCTCTATTTATATACCATAAAATGAGATATGGATTAATTTATTGTTAGGACTATGAGAGTGTCAACTCAGTCAATTATCATTTCAATCGTTTTACGAGATCAATACTTCAAATAATTTTTTTTAAAAGTTTTTCGTTATGACTCGTCGTTTCACGAACCATCATTCAATGAGATATTAAATGAGCATTTTTTGAAGACGTGCAAAAAGATATAATAACTAAATAGTGTAATAATTAATGGATGGATGGTGTAGCGCACGTCAATGCAGGACTTACCCTGTTAGTCAGTGCAGAATTAGAGAAAGCACAGAACAGAGGCAACACAGACTCACACAACCCAGATTCGGTGTGTTCTTATTTAATTAAATACTATCGATTTCAAACAAAAATGAAATATACTATCAACTTATTAGGTAATTTAGAGGCCGTAAATACCGTTTCAGATTTTTTTATTACAAGGCAAAGTCAAGTCAAACATAGTGATGAACGTTATATATGAGTATTTACGTCTGCAAAACGACGATAAACGGTTTATAGTATCAGAAATTATTTTTTAATCAAAGTACGCTTGTGAGTGATAGGTTTTGCACTCTCCCTCTATAACAACACACAACTTATCATGTTTCTTCGACAATGTCAGGAGATTATTCGAACAAACAGAAAGCATTCACTACAGACGCTAAAAAGATGGATAATCTCCGGGAGGCTATTAAACGATCGAAAGCGGATGCGGAATCGGAGACGAAGATGTCTTTTGTGACTGAAATCAAAGAGATTAAAGAGCAAATGAAAGCGGAACAAGATGATTTCCACCACCGTAAATTGGTTGCATGAAGATCTGGTAAACTCTCGGTGGTCAAGAAAATCCTGGCCGGCAAAGCATCATGCACGGAGGATTACCTTGATAGTTTGGGAGCGGAAAGAGATGTGGCTAAAATGGAGGCGGATAACATACGTGTTCCGTTTATTGACTGGGCCAAAAACGGAAATACTTTCATGTTGTGTTAGTTTTACGGAATTTGTATCCACTAGTTGAATTTCTTTTTTGTTTTTGCGTAAATGATCTCGTTGTTAATGTATTCTCTATGAGCCACACTAGATCGGGACCGGCGGTTAGGCCTCCGCCGCCGTCCGGTCCCTCCCTTTTCCTGTTTTGGTCTTTTGTTGTAGACTCCGGTAAATGTTGATCGATTAGACTCTAGAACACATGTGTGTGCCGGACAATGTTTTCCACAAACGAATCTCATCAATGTATCCCACTATGTACAATGGCTTTTTTTTTTCTTTTTCTTTTTTTTTGTCAACTACAATGGCTTTTGTTTTCAACACCCTCATTTCTACATTTTAACACTCCACATCATCTCTTTCTTCCACATAATCATTCAATACACATTTCATTTTTTTCTTCTGTAATAGTTTTTTTATTCAAATTCAACAACATACTCTACCATTATTAATAAATAATAATTATTAAAATAAATAAAAATAAAAATTAACTTCAAATGCAATACAATATATTTCACTGAAAATATTATTGTTGGAATCTAGCTATAAAATTCTATAAAACATTGGGTATGTTACGTCACTTCAAATAAAGAAGAGAACTGTCATTTTGAGATTTTTCGTCAGTCAAAAAATATTTTCTCTTCAGAGAATTGTCATTTCCAAGGGCAGACTGGCAATTCCAGACTCAAAACTAACTCATCGGAGACTGCAGACTACAGGAACAAGCTACGCAGACTTTGTTTTGCGTCCTGCTCTGAAATGTGGAGGATACGCAATCTCAAATATCTCCTATGCTATAACTTCTTATTTGTTCATTTTTTTATTTTTTCGGTAAAAATATTCTTAATTGTGAGCACCTAGAACAAATGCCAAACCAATTCACCTTGCAAAATAGTAAATCCTGAACTACCACCTCCGCTACCACTCTGGTTTAACGTTTCCTTCCGTTTTTTGTAGGATAACGAATTTGAATTTAAAGTTCCCCTAAAAGCAGTGAAAGTGGGGTGTTGTCAAATCATACAGTTCATTTTGAGGGACTCATAATATTTTAATATTATTTGTCTATACATACATTCATATTTATTGTTGAGAGACTCATCTGAGAGACTACCAGTTCGAATGGTCTAACGCAGGCTGTCTCAAAGGGGAACAATTAGAGCAGACATAACCCAACTATAGCGTAGAAGCGAAATAGACTGGCACTCCAAGACACAAATGCCGAACCCAGTCACCTTGCAAAATCAAAAATCTTGAACAGTTGAACCTTCACCTCCGCTACCGCTCTGATTTTATCCTCTTTATTTTTCCCATAGGGTAATTAATTTTGAATTTATAGTTCCATAAAAAGCAGAGAAGGTAGAGTTTTGTCAAATCAAACAGTTCGGAAACAGATTCGTAGATTACCTATACAAATAATTGCGTATTACGTATAAACACAATTGTAATATTACTTGTAACGGATCTTCTCTACATCTCTGTTTAATTTATCGCGGCCGATAAGTAAACACGACGCAGTCTCTCCTTAACAATCATATGCCAATATAT
>OVAP01004478.1:0-14517 GCA_900406295.1 Aurinia saxatilis | reverse complement strand
AAACATAAATAATTATACATTTATTATAGTAAAAACCGGTAAAATATGAGTATATCACTTGGCTAGAGATTTTCAGTCTCTGGATGGAGCGTCGTTCTTCGAGAAATCAGGAGGTTTATGCTTGATGTCCAGCCTTTTCATATCCTTGTTCCTTAGCACCTCATTCTCGCGTATGTATTCATCATATCTTGGGAAAATACCTTTCAGAAATGTAATTATTTCGGCCATCTTCTCATCGATAGATTCTAACTTCTTCGCCTCTGGAGGGATCATGGCTTTGAACTTAGATTGTGGTCTTTTGCGCTTCGCCTTCTTCCTCTTAAACATAAGTGGTTAAATGTCTTCTCTTGGTGCATTAGGAGCATCTTTCTCAAAGATGTTTTGGACCTTTGGCTTGTTAAATCCTAGATCTTCTTGCTTGTGTGGCCTCCTTTGAATCGACTGTTTCATTCCACCTTCAGGTACTTGAGGTGAATAGATAACGTCTAGCTCATAAACATGTGAAACTTCCTCCTCAACATATTCATCAGCAAAATATGTTGTGCCATCTTGCAGTTCGAGCTCGTTGATTCTCCTAGAGATATCTTGGATCATTGCTTTTAGCTCCACATTCTCCTCATGGAGATGTTTATTCTCCTTACGGAGATACTTCTGAACTTCCAAGACCTGCTGTACCCGCTGCAATAGAATCTCAACCTTGTCTTTTGGAGGAACTTTGGTCACATAAGCTGAGAGAATCGATCGATCAAACGTGTCACTTCTTTTTGACTTAGAGAATCGATCGATCTCATTGTTGGGTCGATCAATTGACTCTGCTTTTTCAAGAAGAAAAAGTTCGACGCGGGGATCATGAGGAAATCTCCCCTTGTGTTGAAATTCCCACATGTTTATGGATGCCAAATGTTCTTCAAATTCAGCCATGGACTCTGCCTCTGCATCATTTGATTCCAAAGAAACAACTTCATTAAAAAATAAACCAGAAGAGATACAAGAGATAACCTGATTCTCTTTTGCCTCAATGTGAATGTCGCGACATCTCTTTTCTTCCTCAAGTTGTTGGATTTGGCGCTGAGACTTATGAAGGTCAGCATTGAGACTCTCCATCTTGTTAGAGAAATCAGCACGTAACTTCTCGGTATCATAAAAACGTTTGTCTTTAACATTCTCTTAAAACTCCAAGATTCGGCTCAACATAACTTCTTCTTGTGATAAGTGGGTTTGTGGACTAGATAAACCCTTCTTAAAGTCCCCATAGAAATTAACCATTTTTTTTATTTATGAATTTCCTGAAAAAACAAGAAAGACTGAAATTAAATAAACTGAAATGAAATAAAAGCTTAGACTGAAATCTAGTCTTAATGCTAGTGGTACAACTGTTGCTCGCAGGCAACGGCGCCAAAAAACTTGATGGGGATTTGGTTTTTTCCCAAAATATTCCTGTAAGCGCACATGCTCTCGCAGTAGTACCTAGGGATATCAAATCCACAAGGAGGCAAAGTGTACACATCAGTAAAATCGATTCGACTTGAGCTAAGCAACAAAATATGATTTTTGGTTTTTTAATCGAGCGAATGGGTTTAGTCGTCGATCGATTGGAAAGCTTTTGGTTTATGAAATGCAAAGTGAAATAAAAGAAAAAGATAAATAATATATGGTTGCAATTGTCGAGTTTCAGAGAATTCTCTAGGGTTCATGGATTAAACTATTCAGGGTTTATAGGCAGATAAAAATCCGGTTAAATAATCAAGCCAATCGTAAATTAATCTTCCTATTTTCATAGTAGTGATTAAACATGTCTAACATCCTAATCCACACAATAATCACAAAGTGTAAACTAGGAAAGCAAGCCGCAAAAGTTGATTACCTATCATTTAATGCTAGTTCTTATCAATCTCATCATATTGTCAAAATGAAGGGATCAATATATAACAAACCACATAGGGTGTCAAACCTAAGCAATTATGTGTTAAGTATAAATCCTACCTATCTGTCAAGCTATGAAAATCCTATTGAAAACTCCTACTCCCAACAAAAGATCTACTCAAGAATGAAAGTAAAAACCATAGCAAAAACCATAGAAATTGACATAATAAATAAATAAATAATGGTTTAGAAAACTTCTCCAAATCAGTAGACAAGGAGTATGAAATCTTCTCCCTTACAACAACAAGACGAAAATACAAAAGGATTTAAGAGAAAATGAAAGCAAAGTGCTCTCTCTTGAGAGTTTTGGTGAAAAAGAGGCACACCCTTCTTCTGAGACGAAAATCTCTTTATATAGAGGTTGTGGGTAGTCTAAGAGCTTCAGTGAAGTGATAAAAGAGAATCAGCTGAAGATAATCAAAATATTTGATTTTATCTCTTCCGATCGATCGAATAAAGGCATATTCGATCGAATGTATCCAACTGAATATTCTCTGATGCGTTTTGAAGCTTCTCGAGGTAATCCAGTCCGAATCGATCGATTCCAACGGCATTCGATAGATTAGGCTCATGGTTTCTTCATGGGCTGCTCTTCATGGGCTTCAGAAATATTTTTGGGGATCGATCCAATATGGTAATCGATCGATTGATCTTCCTTTGCGTTCTTCGACTGCTTCACATCGAGACTGCACACTCTGTTTTTCGTAGAATCAGCATAACTCAAGATCTAACCGTTGGAATTGCTTCATTCCACTTGAATTGGAAATCTGAATGCTTCATCTAGCTCGTGCCAAATTATCAGAGCAATATATGATGGAGAAGGTCTTCATCTAAGGCCAAACTTCTAGAGTTTGGAACTGATCTTCTTCACCAGTCTTCAGTATTAAGGGAATAACTTCTTGGTTGTTGGGACGAATGACTGGATTACAAGCCCATGTGACAGCTGACTCACGTGGCTTGATTGTCTTCAATTCTCACTTCTATCCAAAATGCACAACAGATTCATCTGTCCCCGAACATGTGGTGCTGAATTGCTGAACTTGGACAATAATGTCCATTTATGACCTAAAAAATCTTATTTCCACAAAAACTCTTTGAAAACATAAAATAGTGAAAACCATCACTTTTATCTTGAAATCCTTTAGTTTTGTTGTGAAAAGAACATAAAACATATGGTAAAAAAGCGTTAAAATATCACCCCCTATCAGATGTGAAGAGAAGAACTTAGTGCTCAATTGGGAAAAGTGTCACTTCATGGTGAATGATAGAATAATTCTCAGTCACAAGGTCTCCAAAGATGGTATTGAAGTGGACAAAGCGAAGACTGAAGTCATGACAAGCTTCAAGCCTCTTACGAACGTGAAAGATGTGTGAAGCTTCCTTGGACATGCCGACTTCAGTAGGAGATTCATCAAAAACTTCTCCAAAATAGCCCGCCCACTCACCGCCCTTCTCTGTAAGGATGTTAAATTCATTTTTGATGCTAATTGTCTAACTTTCTTTGAACAGAATAAGCAGGCATTGGTGAATGCTCCCATTGTCCAACCACTGGACTGGACCTTGCCCTTTGAAGTGATGTGTGACACAAGTGACTATGCTATTAGATTTGTGCTATGCCAAAAGAAGGACAAGAAAATCCATGCCATCTACTATGCTAGTCGTACATCGGATGATGCTCCAAAAAACTACACCACAACTGAGAAGGAACTCTTCGCCATGGTCTTTGCTTTTGAGAAGTTCAGACAATACTTGGTGGAACCGAGTGTGATTGTCCATACAGACCACTATGCGCTCAAATACCTCATGAACAAGAAGGATTCCAAGCCACGCATGCTTCGATGGGTCCTTTTGCTTCAAGAGTTTGATATCCAAGTGACACCCAGATGAGGCAGACCCACTTTTCACTCCTTTCATCGATGTACACGCTGTAAGTGCCTCTTCCGCTCCTTGGTTTTCTGAAATAGCTAACAACCTTGTCGCAGAGAAACCTCCAGCAGAATTTTCAGGTTATAACAAGAAGAAATTTCTCCGCGACATAAGGCCATACTTTTTGGACGAGCCTTACTTGTACCGGCATTGCAAAGATGAAATCATTCGCCATTGTTTACCTGATATTGAGGTCGAGGATGTGCTCTTCCATTGCCATGGTTCAGCTTATTGTGGACACTTTGCAACCTTCAAGACGGTCTCTAAGGTTCTTCAAGCCGGGTTTTGGTGGCCTACAATGTTTTGTGATGCTCACGCGTTCGTGTCTAAATGTGATGCTTGTCAACGGAAAGGGAAATCAGCAAGAGACATGAGATGCCACAGAACTTCATCCTTGAAGTGGAGGTGTTTGATTGTTGGGGAATCGACTTCATGGGTCCGTTTCATCTTCTTACAACAACAAATACATCTTGGTTGCGGTGGATTATGTCTCAAAGTGGGTGGAGGCTATAACTAGTCCAACAAATGATTCCTCGGTGGTATTTAAGATGATTAAGACTATCATCTTCCCTAGATTTGGAGTTCCAAGAGTAGTCATTAGTGATGGTGGTTCACACTTCATCAACAAGGTCTTTGCCAAGCTTCTCAAGTAATATCGTGTTCAACATCGATTTGCTGCTCCTTATCATCCTCAAACTAGTGGACACGTTGAGGTTTTGAATTGTCACATTAAGGAGATCTTGGAGAAAACAGTTGGAAAGACAAGGAATGAGTGGTCTCCTCGGTTGAAAGATGCATTATGGGCTTATAGGACAGCTTTCAAGACACCTCTTGGGACTACACCATTCCATTTTCTTTATGGAAAAGCATGTCATCTTCCGGTGGAGCTCGAGCATAAGGCTGAATAGGCGATCAAGCATTTCAACCTCACCATCAAACCAGCCGTCGAACGGAGATTGATACATCTAAATGAGTTAGACAAAATCAGACATCTCGCCTATGAGAATTCAAAGATCTACACGAAACGCACCAAAGCTAGACATGGCTGCAAGATTCTCAACCGCATCTTCGAACCAAATGACCAGGTCCTTCTCTACAATTCTGATTTGAATTTTTTTTCCTGGGAAATTGCGTTCTCGTTAGTCCGGTCCCTTCAAGATCACATCCGTTCGACCATATGGTGTTGTGGTGATTGCAAATGACAAAGGCGAGGAGTTTGTGGTGAACGATCAACAAATCAAGCACTACTTTGCTCAACCCAAAGTACCTAGCAGAGGATCCATTCCGTTAGACGCACCACCATCAGTCTAAAACTCATGCACAAGTCAGGTTAATGACTATAAATTAAGCGCTTGGTGGAAGGCAACCCACTTGTGAGTTTTCTATACCTTATACTATTTATTTTAATTGTTTTGGTGTTTTTGAATTAAAAAAAATAGTTTCTGATTTTTTAAAAAATTTGATTTTAATTTTATAAAATCGGCTAGATTTATCTACGGTTTTTAAAATTATTTTCATGTTATATATTTATTTAATACGATTTTTATACTATAAAATAAGAGAAAAAGCAGTTATTTCAAATAAATGAGATTTTGTGGCCATCACCTTTTTGTGTCGACCAACGCTTCTGAGTGACGAACGATAGCATTTGGTGTCGAACGACACCATTATCAGTGTCGATCGACACCCGACGCATGAATGAGCTAAGTGTTTCTTATTTTGGTCTTTTCGATTTATACTTCTTTCTTTTTCCACCTCGAGGTTTTTACTCACTGAGGACAGTGTCGTTCAAGTTTGGAGGAGAGAAATACTGATGTATTTGTCTTTGTCTTGGTTTATTTATGATAATTTCAAAAAAAATATTTATGCTTTGCAAGTCGTTTTATCGAGTCAATATCAGTTTGAACTATGATCTTTTGCTTGGATTGTTTGATCGTGTCTTTTTCAGCTGTGTGGCCATCATTAGCAAGAAGAATTTCAGAACAAGACTACTGAAAAATCCAAGGGCCAATTGGTAGTACAAAGAGACTCATGCTAAGTTACGAAGAACCGAACGATTGGAGCTTATTGCACCTCTTTAATGTGATAAATGCACTAGAATTTGATTCTTCCATACATGCTTGTTAGATTCAACAAGTAAGAGAAATCATTTGCTACTCTTCCTTTCGAAAAAGTGACTCATCATACCATTTAGATAAACTATCAAAAGCCTAGGCTTTCCCGATGATGATGTTCACATACTAGAGAAACAGAAAGCTTAAAGGTAGGCTCGACTAACCTCTCGATGATCCGGAACCAAACTATATACCATAGATTATTAGTGTTACTCAAGTCTGGGGGAGAGTAGTGAATACTTCTGTTCAAGCGTGGGTTTGGAAAACATTGTATGGGAAGTGAGTCTAGAACTTTTGAAGGCATTGGGATCGGATGGAGAGACAAGCTATGAAAATGGCATCGGCTTCGTAATAAGTCCGTGGGTTTATCTGGAATGCTAAGGAAGTCCAAGGAGAAGTTCAAGGCGGTCAAGTTTAGAATTAGTCGAGCTAATGTGTGGATTACTAAGTTGACTAAGAGCATGTCCAATGGTGGCTCTAGGAGGGGTTCTTATTTCTCTTTGGTATTAAAAATAAATCAAAATTGTTATTTAGGAAGTGAAAAGTAAAAGAGAAGCTCTTATTTAAGAGTTTTTGGGAGGGATTTAGAACCTCAATCTTAACTTAATATTAAATTTAATAATTAAAAATAAATAGTAACTCCTCACCATTGGACATGCTCTAAGATCATTCTAACACTTCAAAGCAAGGTGAGTTCTATATTTTCAAACCTCTTCCACAGTTTAGTTTATGTTTTGCTTGAGGGTAAACAAAAGCTAAGTCTGGGGGAGTTGATATATCTCATATTTTACCGGTTTTTATGATAATAAACATATACTTATTTATATTTTAGAGTCTATAATATTATTATTAGAGTCCAAAAGAGTTAGTTTAGGTGCATGGACGAGTCTTGGAGCTTTGGAATAATCTAGAAGAATTATGGAGCAAAAATGGAATAAGTTTGAAGAGACGAAAAAGGAAACGAACAAATTTGGCAATTTCTGACGGGAGTGTCGATCGACACCGGACGAATATTCACTCGATTTCCTAAAATCTCAAGATCAAGATTTTTACCAATTTTTTTTATCTTAATTACCTAATTCTAAAATCCGTCATGACTCATATAAATACTTTTCTACAGCCATTGTTTAGGCTGATACAATATTCTTATTCTCATAGAGTTTTGTAAGGGAGAAGAAACCTCTAAACCCTTTTTATTTTCTTTGAAGTATTCAGTTTATTATTCTTATTGATTTTTTTGCATGATGAATTGCTTAGTCATGTCTAAGTAGTTTATTAGTTAGGTTTAGGGTTCTTAAACTATGATGATTTTCTGTTAACCATAGCTTAAGTTATGTACCATTGAATTAACTCTTCTCTTATTGTTCTTAATGCTATACTTTAGGTTGGCCATCTAAAGTCTTGATATACCTCATATTTTACCGGTTTTTATCATAATAAATATATAATTATTTATGTTTTAGGGTCTATATATTATTATTAGAGTCTAAGTGAGTCATTTTAGGTGCACGGACGAGGTTTTGGAGCTTGGGAAGAATCTAGAAGAATTATGGAGCAAAACGGAGCAAATTAAGGAAACGAAGAAAAATGGAAAGAAAACAGAGGAGGTGTCGATCGACACCATGCAGAGCAATATTAAGTTTTCCTTAAATCTCAATATGAAGATTTTCCTTAATATTTTATGTTAATTCTCTAAACCTAAAATTCGTCCTTGTCCCTATAAATATTTCTTTACAACCATTGTTTAGGCTCATGCTTTAATTGATCTTTAAGAGTTTTTGTAAGGGAGAATTTCTTAGACCCTTTTAGTTATTTTTATTACATAATTACTTTTCTATTGAATTGCTTGATGAATTCCTTAGCCATGTCTGAGTAATTCACTTGTTAAGCTTAGGGTTCAGTAGGTTAGGATGTTTTAACCATGGTCTCATCATGATTACATGCCTCTTAGGTTAATTCTTCTATAGGGTGTTGTTAATGCATTGTTTAGGGTTGGCCATCTTAAGATATTGATTTAGGGTGATTTATCATACATGAGAGTGTTGATAAATCCCTGGAATTAACCTTAAGAGAGCTAGTAGGTCGTTTCTCAAGGAGACTTGGTCATAACTTGCTAGTTGAACAATTGAAATTGATCTTCATGCTAGTTTAGGTTCATAGTTTCACTAAGAGATTAGGTTGCTTGAACTTAGCTAATATAGGTTATCACAGTGAGAACTGGGTAGTCTAGATGCATATCTAGGATGTCACAACGAGAGTTGGACAATAGACTTGCATGATTCCACGTTTGAGAATTATTCCTTCCATGTCTTCCTTTTCGGGAGGTGTCGATCGACACCATCACAGTGTAGATCGACACTGATCGATTTCCAGACGTAGGTTATTCATCTTAACTGAACTTCCCAATAGCTTAGCAGCCTTTTAATAGATTAAAAACCCTTCTAAACCATACTTAGTGATAGTTTACAGTAGGAAACCTCAAAACCAATTACTTGCATTTATTTAGAATTTATTTAGACTAGTTGCATATTTATTTTCGGTCTTTGTGGGATTCGATCCTTAAGTACTATAGCTACATTTGCTGTGCACTTGCAGTTAGAAATACATAGGGTAAAACTTTGTGTATCAAGTCTAGATCACATGAATTTATTATGCATGAGAGTGCTAATAAATTGCTGGAATCAATCTTAAGAGAGCTAGCTATCTTTTCTCAAAGAGATTAAGTTTAGAGTATTTAGTGAACAATTGAATCGGTTTGTTAATGCTAGTTTAAATTCCATAGGATTTCTCAGCGAGAGTTGGTCTTTCTCAGCGAGAGTTGGTCTTTAATTCCATAGGATTTCTCAGCGAGAGTTGGTCTTTCTAGGGTTTAAATTAAGATAGTAAATCTCAGCGAGAGTTGGATTTTCTTGATACAATTGTTCATGTTCTAGAGTTAAGGTTTACATAATTTTTGCATGTAGGGTGTCGATCGACACCACATCAGTGTCGATCGACACTGTCCGTAATTTGGTTCAGAATTGAGTCTAGTCGAAGTTCCCAAAGTCTAGCGTTTATTATAATTCATAGAAACCACCTCAAAATCACTTAGTGTCGTCGTCCTCAGTTAGTTAAACATAAAAACCAATCACCTTAATTTTATTTAGAATTAATTAAATTAGTTTGCATATTTTTATTCGGTCTTTGTGGATTCGATCCTTAAGTACTATAACTGATTAATTGATGTGCACTTGCAGTTAGAAATACATAGGGTAAAATTTTGTGTATCAGAGGCCACAGAGGTGCATTGTGATCCACAAAGTGAAGTTGCACTCTCTAAAAAAAATCAGTTCATCATGGGAGAACCAAGTAAATTAATGAAACAGTGGTGGTCCTGAACTCAAACAAGTCTAGCATGAGCTTGCGGTCGATTATACTATATCAATCATTTGCCAACAATTTTGTAAATATCCAATAGGTAGTTGGTAAGAGTGTGTTATGAAGGCCACAAGATGGGTTCGAGTTTGAGAAGTGAAATTTGGATTGTTGTTGTTTTTTTTTTTTCCAGTTGCCAAATTTTTTTTGTTTTGTTTTACTTGCATCCACCAAAAGTTCAGGGCCAGCTTTGAATGTGAGGTTGCACTACAGAAGAGATGTTACAAGAGATGTTACAAATGAAGGAATGGTGAAAGTTGTTATGATTGCAATTTGCAAGGGAGTGGAATCTAGTTGACATTTTCACTAAGAGCATCCGCATTGGTGAGAGACTTTCATCAACATAATATATATTTTTTGTATAGCTTAGTTTGAGAACTACATACTAATTTTGGTCTCCATTAGTGAGATATTCTCTAAGTCTCTCATAAATATAACATTAATCATTTTAGGTATTAATAATTTTGGGACATTTTAATTTACCATTTTTTTTAATCTACCACTAACTATAAATATTATTTTTATCTATTTTTAATTATACCAATTTTTACGGAAGTTATCATTTTCAAATTTTTAATTGTTTTATATGATTTTTTTGTTTGAATATTTTTTAGATATATATTATGGTGTGTGAAAAGATGAAGAGATGACATCTACATACAATATAGGAACAAAATAATAATTATATATGAATTTTACAATATTGTTTTAGATTTTTAAAAGAAAATCTCAGAAATTTTTTTCCAATTATTTATATTTTTTAACTAAGACAATAATTTAATATTATTCTATTAATTTAGTTTTTGTTAATTAAATATAATACTAAAATATAATTTAGACTTATGCAAAATGGAGCTTGTTGGATAAGTAATTGTATTTTATAATTTATAAGAAAATAAAAAATAAAAAGTAAAAAATAATAATATATAAATGATATAATTACTTTCTAAACTATAGATAATTGAAGTTATTATAATAAAACTTTGAAATACTCACAAAGTGACATGTGTCCACGAGAGAAGAGGTTCTCATGGTGCTTCTCACCACTTTTGCTTTTAAAAAGTGTTTTTATTTTCTTTTTTATTTTTTTAACGATGAGAGATTTGGTGAGAGACTATCAATGCAGATGGTGTAAGGTGTTACCGATTAACGAGTGACAAGGAGCACTGGAGAGGCTCAAGTATATTGAATACTATGAAGAAACGTTTGGAGTTGAAAGGGGAGGTAAATCTCCACGTTAAAGTTGAAGGTAAATTTTAGAAGTGGAGATAAGAAGATGAGAGATGCATGTCTTCTCACAACGGGCTTCCCTATTTTGGGCTTAGACACTTCTGCCTCAATTAGAGGATCTTCTTTCCATTGCTTATCTTGTTTTATCGTTCTATTTTGCTCTTACAATCGAATTTTCTAGGGTTTATTCATACTTCCCAGAAATTCTTGACGGCGGAGTTCTTTGTTGAAGGTCGCGTTTGGTATGTCGTCATCTATTGATAGGGCTTTGATGGCCATGTCACTCGTTGATGATGATGATGAACCAGTAGATCTACCGAATCTACCTTAATTCTCGTCAAGCGAAGCTAATGCACTGAGTCTGGTAGGGCGTATACTCAACCCAGATAGCCAGAGTGTCTCGAATCTGGTGCTAAATTTACCGAGGAAATGGAAGCTCTATGAGAGAGTCAGGGGAATCACCCTTTCAAAGGAACGATTTCAGTTTATCTTCCAGAACGAGAAAGATCTTGAAGGTGTACTGGACCAGGGGTTCCACACCTATAATGAATGGGGGATAGCTATGGAGAGATGGTCCCCGAATCCACCTGCAGATTTTATACACACAGTCATGATTTGGATCAAAATCAGTAATATCCCGATGAACAACTTCACGGTGCCAACGATAAATTTCATCGGGGATATTATGGGGAAGGTTAAAGTGGTTGCTTTAGACCCGACGAAGACACATCCAAGGGATTATGTTCGAGTTCTTATCAAGTTAGACGTCTCTGCTCCATTGCATCGGTCAAAATTAGTCAATATGCCGGAAGGAGGGAGAACAAGGTTTTTCTATCACTATGAGAGGGTGTAGAAGAGATGCTTTACCTGTCAGAGGCTTATACATGAGCAAGGGAACTATCCTTTACATCAGAAGCTTAAGGAAAGGGATACACATGAGAAAGATGAAGGGGGGTCCTCAGGCAAGCAAGAACCTCTTATCAAACCCAATGATCCTTTGTTTGGAGTACTAGAAGAGCAACAAGTCGGCAACAATCCCATTTCAGGTAGACCAAGGATAGAAACTGAGGTTCTTGAAGGAATGGGCAATATCTGTTCATGGCAAATGGAGATGAAAAGGTAGTCAGGGAGGAGAGAATAAAAAAGTCCTTGTTTGACTTGAAAGATGATCCAATGGCACAGAAGTCTCTCCTGAGTCTGGAACCACTACTAGTAGAGACGAAGGATATTGATAAAGGGAAAGGTAGAGTTTTTTTATTATGAAGTCAAAGAGAGATTGGCTAGAGAAGGAGACCAGCAGATCAATGCAAACAAATTGATGGGGTCAGCCATTTCAGTAGGGGAAGCAATAAGAAGGAAGAAAACCTCAGATCAGGTTCATTCTGCTGGCTTGGCTGAAAGTCTGTCTGGAAGGCAAGAGTTTCATAAGGATAGTCCAACGGTTTATAGAGTTGGAGCCTTTGAGGCAACCTCTTCCGGGACTAACCTTAAGAAACCAAAGCCAAGGAGAAGGCCTCCTAAGAGGAATAGAATCCAGAAGCTCAATAAAATGGAAACTGGTTTGGATGAGGTGGTTATGAAAACAGGAGTTTATGTTGGTGGCAAAAACAAGTGGAAACAAGAGGAAGAGGGAGTTGAGAATCAATCAGCTATTAAACGCTCAACAATACGGTGATCCCCGGTGAGGGATCGCTGCTCCCATACTGAGTATTTGCTCTTGGAATTGTCAGGGCTTGGGACGGTCTCAAGGTTTGACAATTCAACGGCTTCTGGAGATGCGTAAGAAACATTTCCCAGAAGTCTTGTTCCTCATGGAAACAAAGAATTGTAGAAATGTCGTAGTTGATTTACAAGTGAGTTTGGGTTATGCAAGAGTACATACGGTGGAGCCGGAAGGGTTGAGTGGAGGGTTAGTTGTTTTCTGGAAGAGTACAGTGGTAGTTGAAGTGTTGTACAGTAGTAAGAACTTAGTAGATTGTAAGGTGGTGTGGGGAGAGTCTGAGTTTTTCATATCCTGCATTTATGGGAACCCCATTCTGAAACCTAGACAGTTCCTATGGGAAAGAGTTACTAGATTGGGGATTACCAGACATGAGAAGTGGTGCCTTATTGGGGATTTCAATGATATCCTTCATCATGGAGAAAAAACGGGAGGTGTAATCAGAGAGGGTGAAGTGTATAATTCTTTTGTTAATATGATAAAGGCATGCAAGATGACAGAATTGCAGAGTCATGGAAATGGTTTTACTTGGGGTGGCAAGAGGGGAGAACATTGGGTACAATGCAGACTTGATAGGTGTTTTGGCAATACAGCATGGCTGAAGACATTTCCTGATTCTAATCAAGCCTTTTTGGAGAAGAGAGGGTCTGATCATATACCCGTTTTGGTCAAGCTCGTGGACTCACAAGATACTTAAAGGGGCAATTCAAGTTTGACAAGAGAATGCTACATAAACCTCTGGTAAAAGAAGCACTGTGCAAGGCTTGGAGTACATGGGAGGGGAGTATAGAACCTACTGTCTCAGAAAGACTTAGGAGATGCAGACAAACGTTGAGCAAATGGAAAAAAGAAAATGGTATCAACGCTCAGGATACTATCCTTAAGATACAAGTAGAGCTGGAGTTTGAATAATCTGCAAATCCACCTTCCTTCCTATTTAATCAAGGCTTATAGAGAAGAGGAACCATACTGGCAACAGAAGAGTAAAGCTAAATGGTTAAAGGAGGGAGATGAGAATACTAAATCCTTTCACGCTTCTGTCAAAGAGAGTATAGTTAAACAGACCTTAACCAAGCTCATGGATGAAAATGGTCAACTCCGAAAAACTGAAGCAGCCAAGGATGAGGTAGCCACTCAATACTTCTCATCTTTGTTCACTTCCTCTCATCCAACGGGCCTACTCGAGTTATTTCAAGACTTTATTCCTAAAGTGTCACAGAATATGAATAACATTATGACCTAGCAGGTCACACAATAGGAAGTAAAGGATGCGGTGTTTGCAATAAAAGGGTCTAGTGCCCCGGGACCAGATGGGATGATGTGATTGTTCTATCAACAGTATTGGGGAATCATTGGAGAAAGAGTTACAAAGGAGATACATGGGTTTTTTGAACATGTTGTCTTCCCAAATGATTGGAATTACACACATATATGCATGATCCCAAAGAAACCAAATGCATGCAAGATGGGAGACCTAAGACCAATCAGTTTGTGCTCAGTTCTAAACTCCTGGTCAGTAGACTCAAACCATTACTGCCAGGTTTGATTTCTCCTACCCAGTCTGCCTTTGTTGTAGAACGTCTCATCACTGATAACATTCTAGTAGCACATGAACTGGTCCATAGTCTCAACACTCATGAGAATATCTCTTCCAAGTTTATGGTAGTGAAATCGGATATGTTAAAAACATACGATATGGTCGAATGTAGTTTCGTTGAGGCCCTTTTGATTGCTTTGGGGTTTCATCACAGATGGGTACAATGGATAATGGCATGTGTGTCCTCTGTGACATATTCTGTCCTCATCAACAATAAACCCTTTGGAATGATCACGCCATAGAGGGGATTTAGGCAAGGTGATCCTCTGTCACCTTTCCTTTTCGTCCTCTGTACAGAAAGCCTTACCCATCTCTTGAATAAGGCTGAAGTTGAAGGAAAGTTGATGGAATCCGTTTCTCACATGCAGGACCATCTGTAAACCACATGTTGTTTGCTGATGACAGTCTGTTTTTGTGCAAGGCAGACACTGATCAGAGCAAAAACCACAAAGAGATTATGGAAGAGTATGACACAACATCATGGACGGTAGTCAACAGAGATAAGTCATCCATCACATTTGGAGCTAAAGTTCAAGATGAGATCATGATATGTTGCATTTTAGGACTGATTTCATGGTTGTTTTACACTCATT